>VWPU01002153.1:0-162089 GCA_013398955.1 Callaeas wilsoni | reverse complement strand
CCCGTATCGCCCCGGCCGGGCCGCACCTGCGGGCAGCGCCGGCAGCATCCCGGCCGCGCTCCGCATCCCCCGCCCGCCGCCAAGGAGCCAGGGCGGCCCCGCCGGGAGCAGCCGCGGCCGGAGCTGCGCTCCGGGCTGGGCAGCGCGGAGACCCCGGCTCGGTGTCCGCCGGCCCTCGGGGCTCGCCCCGTGCTCATCCCGGGATGGCCCGGACGGGCGAGGCAAAGGTGCGGGCGGATAGTCCGGCTGGAGCCCAGAGGGAGAAAGGAACGGTACGTGGTGAGGGGAGGAGTGAGGGGAAGAGTTGCTGGATTGTCTTTGTGCGGCAGGAGCTAAGGCCCATGAGGGTATCCCAAACCAGGATTCAGAGCTGTAAGTGTCCTGAAAATGTGTGGAGAAGCAGCTTGCTTGTGATGTAATTGCAGTCTTGATCTCATATTGCTGGCCCAGAATCGCACAGGACGCGTCTCAAAGCCAGGAACTGAGACCAGACCCCAAGCCATTGTTTCATATGGCTGTCAAAACACCTTGTCCCTGCACTCCCCTTTCTTGTGTGCTTTTTATTCCCTTTCCTGTTAAGAATCTTCCTTTCAAGTTATCTTTTCCTCTCATTCAAAAATACCTGGTCTACAAAAACCTTTAACTGACAACCTGCTGGAGAAACAGACCTTGGTTTACTATAATTAGATAATTCCTGAGCTTTTACTGTCATCTGGACGGTTGCTGAAATCTACCTCTGTTATCCACTTCATTCAGACTGCAAACACATGGAGAGAAACTGTTCTTCATAATGCTGCAAAGATGCTTAAGGATGTAATCCAAATTTCTGCCTGTTTTTCTATAGTCGGTTCTGGATTGAGGAATGGCCTGTGTACAGCACAAAGTGTGAAATGTTTGAACAGAGTCTTAGGACATAATGGTTTGCACTTAGAAAGATTTGCAGCTGTTATTTAAAATAAACAGACACACCAAAAGAAGAGATTTTGTCTTGGGAAAAATCCTGTTGTTCATCCTGGTTGAACTTGTGGCCTCCTAGCCCTGTTACAGTGGTTGCAAATAACAAAAGGACACGATTTATTCTTGCATGTTTACAAGACTCACGCCCTTCTTCATCTCTCAAAGAGAGTAGGAACTGAAATAGAGAATTAAATTCCGCATGTGTGCACCCTCATCTATAGGGCTGCTTCTGTTGACTTCAAAGGGCTTTTGTTTCTCTCTCTCACCAGAATATGTTCTCTTCTTTGTCAGATAGGAGAGTCTATCTGAAGTTTTTAGCGGTTTCCTGTGAAGAACAGAAAGCTGGGCTCTCGACTGACATCAGCCTGTGCAGATACCAAATTGCCAGTGGCCTGCACACTTTTTTCCTTCACAGGGACTGACTTTGGCTTTAACAGCCCAGAGCTCAAGGGTTTAGCTCAGCCCTGTTTTTCCAGCCCATTAAAAGAGCTGCTGCAGGCAGTGTTTGGAGCAGGCAGTGTCTGTCACTGGGGCCTGCACAAGAAGCATGGCTTGGTCTCTTCTGTGTCATTTTTGCTAATTTTCAATTGTTTGGTTTTTTTTTTTTTTCAATTTGGCAGATGGAAGCTGAAGAGGAAGGGGCAAAAAAGCTGTCAGAAGTCAGCTTTGAAGACTTACCTCCCAACTACCATAACGAGTCCAGCACAGAAACCAGAGTGGGCAACAGAACTGTTCAGACTCATCAAGAAATTGATAAGGTGTGAGAAAACTTACATGTGGTGAGCTCTCCATTCTTAGACATCTTTTCTTAAAAACCAATTTTACATGTTTATTTACAAAATAATTTGGAGTGTAAACTTTCCTGATGATAATTACTTTGGGGTTTTATCGTTTCTTCTGTGCTTGACTAGTCTTGGTGTTAAGGACACCTGTCATGAAGGGTTGGTGTGAAATAACAACTTATTTTGAAAGACGTGCCTGCTAAAAATAGGACATGGCTACAGCTATTACATGGGGAATGAAAAACCAATCCTCTCCTACTCAGTTAGCTTCTTTACAGAGTCATTTTAAATAGACAAGGAAGTAGCCCTGTCATCTACTTTTCCCGTTCAGATTAGGGTATATTAAGAGTGACAGGAAAAGGCGAAAAAAAGAGGAGCTGGGAGTGGGTTAATTATTGCAAAATGTAGGACTGAGAGTAACAAAGGACTAATAAAAACTGTAGTTTGATATTTTGTTCTTTTCCTGTATCAGGTTACAGATAACAAAACTGGATCAACAGTTTTTTCTGAGACAGTCATTACATCCATAAGAGATGGAGAAAACAAAAGAAATCATGTAAGTGAGCATATTTCCTTCCTTTTGAAAACCAAACAGATACTTTGGGTTCCTTGTTCAGAAGACTGTGACAGAGTTCACCTAACAAAATTTTGGAATGTTTTAAAACACACGAAACCATTGGGGTAAGCAGTCAAAAATGTTTGTGGTTTTTACTTAGTTTAAGTTAGGAATGTTATGAATTGGAAACAGAGCTTTGGTGTTGTGGTTAGTTGATGTGTTTGAATATTCAATTTGTGCAAAATGTAAATGCTAAATAGCAAAGGTGGTTACACAGCCCTTTCTAGTGAGTGTGGGTAAATCCTTAGTATAACAGTGATCTTTTCTTCCATTAACAAGCTGCTTTATAGACATTTAACAGTTGAAAAGAACCCCAAATCATCTATTTATGAGGAATCTTTGGAACAACATATGGCACTATTTGCTTTTCAGCCTAGCACAGTGATGGACAACTGGTTATGAAATGTCACTTTGAGGAGAAGGGAGAGAGATGGGACAGTAAACCCCCCTTCTCCCCCAAAATATGGTTGTTAAAGGACTCTCAAAGAAGTTTAAGGGATCAAGAATATTCTTTACCAGAGTCTTGCAAGCACAGGTACATTTGTGAAACATCAGTAGTCACATGAGAAATTCAGCACATACCACTACTTTAAAAAATTGGGTTTTGTTTGGTTATAGTTTTACCAAAATGGATTCTTTTTTGTGCTCTTACTAGGACTGGCTTGCCAGGTTTCCTCTGATAGCTGGCTTCATCTGACTGATAGTTTGTGGTTTGATTTACTTTAACATGTCCTGGCTTTTTTTAGAGTAGTTTGCCTCCAGTTCTTTCACAGAAGCAGCTCTGTAACTATTTTATTAAATATTGAAAAAAGAAAAAATTATGGCAGTAGTTTCTAGTTTTAATGGGAACAGAACCTGAAATTAGTACCTCTTTTCTATAGTTTTCCCTCTTGCAGCTCATATTTTTGTACTGCTATTTAAGTTTAAAAATGGCAAGTAGCAAAATATAGCACACACCAGCAACTTTACTATTTTTTTTACTATTTGGCAAAGCTTGTAGCTTAAGTAAAAAGTCAAGGTACAAAATAAATTGTAACTATTCGAAACTACAGCTGATTTTATACCAAATGTTAACATCCTACACAGTGCTTTTTAATAATGAGATTATGTGTAATGAAGACAATCCAAATGAGTTTTTTTCCAAGCAAATGTGATCATCATCTTCAAATCCAATGTACAAAGGCAAACTTTTTAACCTTCTTAGCACTGCAACACAACACTAGCGATGTTTCATAATGTATTTGGCTTTCCTGTGGTGTCTAATCAGTCTTCACAGCTGTAAAAATTATTTGTAAATTAACTTTCTCCCGGGTTCATACAAAGTTCCTTATAAGCTTCATATATCAAGGTACAGCTGCGTTTTCCATATGGGAAGTTCGCCTCACTGAGCAAGCCAGTGCTGCATCCAGAACTCACACCGTTATTAGTGCTCCAGCTGAAGAATTTGAGGGCTGGATGCAGATTTTTGTCAGACTTCGTGGTGGCAGCCTGCGCGCAGCTCTGGAGCAAGGATAAGCAGAGCTGATCCTGCCAGCTCCTCATCGCTCACGTCCTGCCCACGTTGTCCACGGACACCCTCCCTGCAGCAGCTGCTGAAACAGAGCTGCAGTTGTTAATGTTTATTCCCCCCTCGCGCTCGTTTTGAACTTTCAGCGTGCCCACGGTATAAACACCTGGTTTAGAGGTTGCCAGCTTAGGGGAAAAGCACCTACGGATGTACTCGGTCCTCATTTAAGGAGAGAGTGGAATTAATTTGACTAAGAGATGCCTAACAGAAGTAAATCTGAAAATGCTTGTGAACTTTAAGCTTTAAGGAGGAATATGAATCACTTTTGCTATTACAAGGGCAAAGAAATGTTGTAGGAGTAATGCGATTAAGAATTGGAAGGTTTGGGTTACAGCAAGGAAAAAAGTGCTGCTGAGGAGAGCTCTATGAAGAAGAAGAAAAATTTTGTCCAAATTAAGATGCACTGTTGCTTAGATCTGTAGACTTAAGGTAGAAGTATTGGGAAATGAGTTGCAGAAAACTTTGCACTGGGCCCTTGGGTCATTTTTATGCACACAAATTTTCACACCTGAAGTTTGGTGTGACTCTGTAACATGTCCCGGTCACTCTCCAGGCCACGGGCTTCACAGACCAGTAGGTGGTGGAAGAGTGAGTCCACTGGTTTCATAGGTTCAGTTTATAGGCTTACCTTATAAAAGTTAAGGATTCCCACAGCTCCTGCACTTTTGGTACAAATTTGAGTGGTAAAAAGAAGAATTTTCCAAGCACCTTCACAAACCACCTGCTCTGAAATTTAAATTCTGTGTAATTTATTACTGCAGTAATTTGTAATAACTGGAACCCTACACCTCCTCAGTTACCATTTATTTTCTGTGCTGAGCTATAAGCCTCTGAAATCGCTGAAAGTTTTTCATGTGACATTTTTGGGCTTTGAGAGATGACACAAAAACCTCACAAGAAGGCAAAGATGTGTCTGCATTGCAATAATAAATCCACTTATTGGCTGGACTAAAATCCAGCACTGGAGAAGCAGCTTTGTGGAAAACAGGTTGTGCCTGATTTTTGAATCACAGTGCTTGTCCTCCTGAAGCAGGTACAAGTACACACACAAATAGTGCATATAAATATGTATATCTATAAGCATGTCCACGTATATAAAGTGCAGATACACTGTTACAGAAACACGAGGGAAAATCCTCCACACACAGACTTTTCCTTTCAGACCGTTTCCTCCTGGCTCTGCATGCCAGCAGCATTCTCCTCAGACTGCTCTTTGTTACTGATGGCTCGTTTGACAGTGCTTTTATGGCTGGGAGGCTATCGGTATTTTAAGTCTCCAGAAGGGGAGTTGGGCTCTTTGCCATTTCTGGCAATGCAATCCAGTTCCTCAGAGGTGCTGCATTATTGGGAGGCCCCATTTACATTCCCAGACTCACATTCACTTTCTCAGATGTCACTGAGGGCTGGCAGGCACCCCTATAGATGTCAGGCTTCAATCCAGCAGTCTTGTGTCTTTATAGAGGCCAAACACGGGCTGGATGGGCATAAAGTCTGTGGAGGGCTTGACATCCATTTGTTCCTGGATTTAAGGCTCAAATACTCTGTAATTTGCTTCTCCAGGGAGCACTGGTTAGCTTGCGAATTAGTAGAGTATTTTCAGTCAAAAGTTCAAGCACAGAGCACAGCAAGAATAGCAGCGTTGCTCGTTATCCTATGAAAGTCAAAATATTTTCTAGCTTGTTGGCTAGGCCTGTTTCAGTTGTGATACATTAGCCTAACCAAGGGAAAGCAAGGATGAAAAATAAAAGGAGACAAAATTGGTACTGATGAAGTTTGCTATACAAAGATTAGTTGCATTTCTTCTCACTTCCGTTCAAAGTAGTATTTTACATAAGCTCTCTCTTCTAATTCAAAGCTAGTGTACCTGAGCTTTTTACTTGTCTCTAGCAATTTGATAAATAATAAAAAAAGCAATGCCTTCTTTTTAGCAAGGTGGTTTTTTGTGTTTGTTTTTTTTTTTTTTCTAATTTTAATAGAAGCCTGTCTTGTAGCTTTCAATTCTCTTTTTTGAAAGAGATGTTTTTAAGGATGTTGGTACCTAGGAAGAGTGAACCAGCAGTATAATGCATTTCTCTTTTCACTTTGGCACTGTGGAACAGATTCCTTTCTTTGGCTTGCCCCTGGTGGCAGAGGCTGTTGGGGGCACGGCTGTGCCTTCTCTTTAGTTACAGAGCACAGGTCAAAGTTTCGTTGTGGGAGGGTGAGGAGAGCTGCCCTCAGTGTGCTTCTGTGCCGGGCGTGCTTGCCCTTCCTCCAGCACGGCGGGAGTGCCTGTGTGCACACCTGGATTCGGGACCCGCCTTCTGCAAACACAGCAGCTGCTCACTGAGGCATTTCAAACACCAGCAGGTCCTTAGCGGGGAGACCCTGGGATGCCCAGGCCTTTATTTCCAAAATGAAGGCTGCTGTTTGCACCCCTGGAGCTCTGGGCAAGGCGGCATCACTGTGAAGCTGCTTTTACAAGTTGACCTGGCAGGTTCTGGTTTATCTGTACAGATAGAATGGATGGCATCCCTTTAAAACAGCCTCCTTCAAACCTTTCCTCAGCCTTTATTTTTACTCTAGCAGTAAAGTAGTAAAAAGAAAGAAAATGGTTCCACTTCCCCCTTTTCTAGAGAAAAACAGTGGTTTAAATGGTTAAGCTGCAGCTCTTCAAGCTCCCACTTCTCTGCTGATACCCAGAACTGCCAAAGTAACCACTTGGTTCCTGCTTGGGCAACTCGTATATGATTTCACCAAATATGTTCTCAGCCACATGTGCTGGAGTTGCTCTCTTTGAGGCTCATACTTCTCCAGGGAGAGGAGTTCCTACCAGCGCTCTGTCGAAAGGAAGCTTTGGAAACTGAGAAGGAAGCGGTGATGGAACGGAAATCACAATTTTTCCATCAGCAGCACTGCAGGAGAGGAGTCAATGGCAGAAATTTGAAAATGCAGCATCTTGGTGTTGACTTCCACTCCCTAATGTCTCGGGGAGGACACTTGTTTTGGGCAGTCTTACATTTGGGTCCGGTTTTTTTTGTTGCTTTTTCCACAGAACTTTTAGTCACTAGTGACTTGCACTCAACAACCTTAAACTATCACTAGACACAGTAAGTGCATTCCTGGGTTGGGATCCAGGTCTCCGTCTAGCCAAAAATCACGTAATAGCTAAACCTGGTAGGTTTTGTATATTTAATAATTTAATTCCTTGGTACTCTAAGTTTGCTCTTCTGTTAGCTGTCCAGCCTGCTCTGCTCCATTAATCACTGGACCAGTGCAGTTCTTTCCGCAATACACACCCTTTAGAGGTAATCCTTGGTGGAGGAGTAGATAAGGCAAATTGTACTTGTTTTAGAGAGCCACGGCTCCTCAGACAGGCAGGGTTAGACATCCTTGACCAATTTCTTACTGAACCCCTTTTTTCTGTTCCCTTTTTGGTTTCAGTCTTGGCAATGTAGAGTATGAAGCTTTGGGGCAAGTGTGAATAGCTCATGAGGACAAGTAGCTTGTGTTTGTTAGTGTAGAAAATAATGTGGAGAAGGGTGCAAAAGGAAGGAGGATTTAGCCAAAGATAAGAAGAATTGTTCAATTAGCTTTTTGCGTTGCTCTTATTAATCTGGAGTGTTTTCAGGCTGTGAATCCTGTTGTAGAGAAGGACTTACTCTTGTATGAAAGGTGTGAGGGACTGTGTGCATATCTCTGAGTCTTCACAGACAGCGCTGTAAGCAGCAAATGCTCCCTAGTGATGCAAAAGCTATTAAGAGATTTAATTTAGGTCATGGATGATAGGATGGCCTTATTGTCAGGCACAGTGTATCTAATCCCAGTGTTTTTGACAGCCATCTGATTGATGTTCACTGAGCTGTGGCCAAAAAACCCCTGAATGTTAGCCCCAGTGAATGGAAAGACATGCCAGAAAGAGTTTGAAAAACAAATGCCACCTCTGATCCTGCATGAAGAAACTTCCCTGAGGAGAAAGGTGGGAAATCCCTGTACTTGCCAGCTGCCTGACGCACTGCTCAGGTTCCACCTCTTTGTTTACTGAGCTTAGTCCGTCCTGAGTTGGTTTTCTCTCAGAGGAGGCCGTGTGGAAAGTTGCGGGAGCACGCAGGGAAGCAGGAGTGGACGGCGTGCACAACCAGCAGGTGCTTGTGCAGCACTGCAGCGCTGCAGCGGCCACGGCGTGGCAAGTGAGGCTGCAGCTTCCAAGCGCTCGGCTACGGGCTCGGTGACCCTGAGCAAAGGAGCAGGTGGGAGCAGCTGCTAGACCTCACCAGAGGCAGGAGAAACGAGGTGCCTTTTGCTGAGAGGTGAGGCAAGCCAGGCAGGTGTTCTGGCTGAAAACACAACTAGCAAAGGGCAGAGAGCACAGATCAGTATCACCTTTTTTTTTTTTTTTTTCTCTTAAATGGCATCTTAGATTTCCAGGCAAGTAAACTGATGCAACAGCAAAAGGATTACTCTTCATTAAAGATATCAAACCCTGCTCTCATTTGTATCAGTGGGAGTCTGAAGCAGTTCAGACAACTTTAGTAAATTTACTTTGTTAGTAATGAAAAAATCCTATAAGAGTGACTAGGATTCCTTTCATATTTCCTGTTAGTCTAGCTTAGTTTAAGTTGGTTTTTTTCTGTCGAGTTAGGGAAACAAAACTAGGTAGTACTATTAGATATTCCAAAAGTCTTCAATAGCAATTCCAGTCTATGCCTGTATTTAGAATTGCCAGAAAATTTGCTAGATCCTCATATGCTGTAATGCCATATTTCTATTCCAGCTAAACTCGAAAGAGAAAAAAGAAACTTGCGCAAAATCGAGTTGGCTGAAGAGCCACCTCACCGTTTTTATCTGTCTGGACTATTACCCTTTGAGTAGCTAAATATTGAAGAGAGAAAGCTTTTCTTGTGATAAATTTCTCCTCACCAGAAATGAGCTATTGCTGCAACACCGTGACGGTGCCTAGAACTGATCCAGTGTTCTAGGCATGCTTAGTAAGAGCAGACTGAAAAAACAGTGAGTTCTCCTGGAGGGTACAAACCTCTCTGTTCCAGCCAGTGCTTACCAGTGTCCGTGCATCACTTCTAAAGCTCACAGCATCCTTGTTCGTTGTGGGCATGAGTCCTGCCTTGTCTGAAGCTTTCCATGTGCAGAGAGGAGTGAAGCTTCCTGCTTCTTCTCCCTTCTTTGCACACTGGCTGCCACAACTGTTCTGCCAGCAAGCCGTGGTAAGGGAGTAGTGCAAGCCAGAGGGAGGTTGCTTACCTTTTCCCTGCTTTTGGCTCACTTGTCCTACTCATAACATGCCGAGTTTGGGGACGCAAGGCTGTGCAGTTGTCTTTTACAGATCATGTCCAAGTTGCAGGGAGACATAAAAAACAGATCACCATGAATGATTTTAGTTTCTGCCTTTCCTAGATCAACCTGTTTATTCTAAGAGAAATGTTTGGGGTTTTCTTGTCTTCTCTTTGGGGTAACATACAGTTAGGAGTGTGAATCTTTTATGTGGGCTGGTGGCAATTTCGTGATCTAGTGACATCTGTTAAGAGATCGGTATGGATTATCCTTATTGAAGGTTTACCAGGAGTGTTTCTTGCCTCTTGCCATACACATGTAGCAAATTAATCATGAGAGGAAAAGCTTTAAGGCAAATGAGAATTTTTTTCCACTGGTTTTGATTACATGACTTGATCCATTGGCTCCAGCAGCTGCTTATTTGAGATTTTAGCTGAAACCATGTTACCTAATTTAGCAGCAGGCCTTAGCTGGAAGGGTAACAACAGTAGCTAAGGCTTTAGGAAATACAGGCTACAGCACTGGAAGTATAGCATAGGTATTTTGTCTTTTTATCTTTTATCTGCACCTGTTAAAATCTTAGAATGGTTGAGAGAGATACAAAGGATGCAGATAATTGAGTTAAATCTGCAGCTGATTACATCTGTGTTGTCATAGGTAAGGTGGCAGAATTTGCTGTGGCTGGGAGGTTGGCCCAATAACACATCATTCCATACATGATGAGCCTGAGTCTTATCTAACCTTTGCCTGGACTTTAGGACGGTTAGATTCAATGAAATCTGTAGAATGGTACTGGTTTTATACCAGTGAGTAGGAGGAGTAGGAGGAGAGAGAATGAATGTGATCGGTGATTGCTGGGCCTTCTGTGCAGCTGTGTAGAGCCAGGAAGAGGTGTGAGACACTACCAGTCCAGCTTGATGGTGTTTTGTACTGTGATTTATTAAGCTAAACCATGGAAATTGAAGGAACGTGGTGAATTGAAGTTTTTTCTGTTTATTTCTGTTTCACCAAAGGTTTGGCAAATGTAAGAAAGAAAGAAAGAAAGCACTGTAGAATGGTAGCTTGAAATGCAATGCCTCGAGAAAGGCTTTTCTGTGCCAGCTGAGTGAGTCTCAACTTCTTCCTTCCTCTCATGTGATTCACAAAGAGCATTTTGGCATCTTTTGTGGAGTGAGTGTCTGCCTGGCCTTTGCAGGGGCTGATTCACTGATAGCACTGGGGGACACCACGCTGGTGAAGGCATCAGCTGCCAGCTCGTGGTTGTTCACCTCTGCAGCTTACACAGAGAGCCCCCCTCACCTATCCTACCTGTCCTGATTCTTACCTTCCTAGCAAGTCCACTCCTCCCTTCCAGTTAGTCATATATTGTAATTCAGCACAGTTGTACTAAAGAGACACTGGGTGGGGTGGGAATTCTGGGTCTGTTTACTCATTACTCTGTCTGGAAATTACTCAGAGCCTGCTCGTGAATTTATATCACATGAGGAATCCCTCAAACTTCTTCCCTTAGAAAGTCCAGGGGGAGAAGAAGAATCTTAGGGCCTGTAGAAAGGTTGACATCATGGTGTCAGGCAAAGGGGAGCCTTAGTGGTTTTTTCTGGGTCCAAGATACCTCACAGCTGAGCAAGAGAAAGTTTTGGCTCCCTGGGATGTGTCTGTCTTGGAATTCATGCGTGGTGGAAATCTGCAATGCATTCATATTCTTATGTCCCTTTTGGAAGGACAAGAAGAGTGTGCTGAAGACCCCTTTTCATTTCTTCCTCATTGGTGTTTGTTTAGGAAATGGAATGAATATTCATGAATAGTCATCATCTGATATTGTTGATATCCTCTAGGCACATCATTTCAGATGGAAAATTAAATTAAGGGAATAATAAAACAAAAGAGGCTCTTTTGTAATCCCAACAAATGCCCCAAAGAGGAGGTCTTGACAAAGCTTCAGAGTCAACACCTATGACCCAGATGCCTATTCCACCCTTAGGCAGACACAGATCTCATCGTCCCAAAACCCCTGAGTGCTGGAGATGATTTGTTCCAATGCTATTGCAGTAATTCAAACCCCTTCTTCTTCCATCTACCGCTCATGGAAGATAAATTATTCCATTCCTTCTAAAGTAAAAGCAGTCTTTTATACCCTCAACTCTGCCATGGGCAAGATCCTTTGAATGTGGATCCTTACCAATGTACTCCTGTTCCAGTATTATTATGTTTGGCTGGCATCTTAAGCACAATTAATAAGTCTGTTCACACTGTAGACTACCAAAAGAAGAGTATAATATGAGAACAAAGCCCATAAAATCCGAGGTTTGAAATCAGTTCCACGAGGGATGGGGCACAGGTCGACATCTTACTCTCAGTGTGCTACTCTTAATTTAGTGATGAAGATTAGCCAGCAGCTATTAAGTACGGAAATCTTGTTTTCAAAGGTTTTTCTTTTCACCCAGCTGTTTCACATCCTCCCTGTGTACAGCTACTCTGTGTTGTTTTGCTTTTACAAATTTGCAAAATGGACATAGTTCAGTAGTGAATCACGGGAACTTTGAAGCTGCCAGTTGCAGAGACAAGAGCGGCCTGCATTAAAATTCAGCTCCTGGGGAACATCAGCACCTCAGAGCTGTGTCTTTGTGTGATTATTGCTGCTTACAAATAATGGCATTTCAGAGCTTTGTGGCACAGCTCTACAGTGGCTCCACAACTGTTACTGGAGCTCAGGAAGCTTGGAATAAAACCCAGGATCTCTCTGACCACGAGTGTTTAGACACATCTTCCGGTTATCAAAGACCAAAGAATTGTTGTTGTGCAGTTAACATATCCACAGGTAGATGCATTTCTTTGTTAAGACCATTAATTGCAAACTCATTAGGAAAAACTTGGTTTATAAACATGCATCAGTATTTTGACCTCACTTGTACATAAATATACATATATATATATATATACACACACACACACACAGACACAGTTCTTTTCTTCTTTCTTAGCTGGATAGCTCTTAGTTTCCAGACAAAGTTAATTACCTGTCAGCTATATAATTTGTGAGTGTTTTCTGCTACGTTAGAATAGTTCTTCTCATGTGCCCACTTTGATACCATTGCAAAATGGATTGAAATGAGTACTTGGCACTGTGTTTCCTACATTGGAGCATTTGCAGAAGCTTTTAAAAAAAGGGTGAGGGAAGAAAATGAAGTGGCTGCTTCTGCAGAGTGACCTGCTATTAAATTATTGCAAGGCATACAGAGAGATTTTGACCAAGAGCGAACAGAGCATGATTTGAGAGAGCATCTAGGCAGCATTTTCCTCATTATTCTGAGGCATTTGTCAGGATTTTTTTTGTTTTGTTTCTTTGAGGTTTTTTTTGATTGTAGTTTCTTCTTTTACTGGAGCCAGTTCCTTGAAGCTGTGGATAAGATGATGTTTTATTTATTTCCTCTTTTGACGTTGAGCATTAAGTGCATAAGGGACAGGATGACTGTTTGTGTGTGGGAATAAGCGAGTGGTGTAGAAAGGGATGCAGTTCTTCCACCGGCTTTGGTGCTGAGCAGTTTATTGGGGACCACAGCCTGCCTCAAATAATTCCCTTTCTGACTGTAGCCGTGGTGCTTCAGGTACCTAAAGCCAAGCCCAAGTGCCTTTAGGCTGCCTTCAGTTATGTCATGTAGACATATTTTGCCTCCGTTTATATTGTGTTATGTGGAGAACCAGAAATGAAGTTTTCCCAGTTAAAATGTTTCTGGGAAACAGGGAAAAAGGAATCTGATGAGATTAGCTCTGTGGAGGAGCAGAAGACAAAACCAAGGGAGTTTTGTTGTTTATTAGTTTTGAGCTCAGAAGTCACATTCCTGTTGAACAGCCACCCAGAGAGCTGGCTTTCCCACACAGCCCTGGGATGTGATCCCTACCACAGTTTGCTGCTCACGTCTGCTCTTTTTAGGACGTCTTTTTTTAGCAGAAGTTCCTAATTTTACGAGTGCCGTGTGCTTGGCAGGACAGCAGTGAGAGGTTTGCGCTGCTGGAAATTATTACAGAGGTTTTGAGGTATTTCAAGGCAAATTAATTCTTATCTCATTAAAGACAAATGCATTATATGCCCTGTCTAGACAACTGTGAGTTTAGGAACTGGAATGCTACTGCATTTCAAATTAAGGTAGTAGTTTCCATAAAACAATATTCCATTTTATGCAATTCTGCCTTTTTATTTAATATATGTAGGCTATAAAACAGGTTTTATGCTTCTTTTTTTTCCTTACTACTCAGCAGTTTTTGCCATCTGCTACAGTGATGGAGACCAGCCCTATGTGAAACAACTTGCAGAAATTGAAACAAAACCTAGAAGGGGATTGGTAAACACAGAAATGTTAACTCTCAGAAGGATTAATTGCTGAGAGATGTCAGTTCCAATGTGAACATGGCACTTCAGCCATGGCTGGAATTGTTGTCTCACAGATGCAGTTGGGTGCTCTCTGGCACTGTTTGGGAAGGATCTGTAGCTATGGTTTATGCAGGTTAACATTGAGTTTCACCTGAGTTACAGGTTTTTGAAAAGGGAATTGCTTCATATAAATAAACATGTGAAAGGGCTTTTGTTCAGAGAAGCTTTTGGAGCACATTTGTCCCGGAATACTGCAAGAGGTGCCCCCATGCATTTCCAAGGTGATTGCTAAAACTCGTTTTCTAAATGTCACACCAATTGCTTTAGTAGCATTGATTCCTGTGCTGTGTTTCTGCTGGCAGATCATTCCTACCTCTCCGAAATCATTGATTTTTGCCTCTATACTTCACAGCTTGGGAACCTGAAACCCGTAGAGTGTTAGGAATGAACACTTTGGAAGGGCTGTTTTGGCTTACCAGCTATGCAGAAAACAATCCTGCCTCTCCCTTCAGCTCCTTCAGAAGTTTGTAGGCACAAACTTCAACTGGATCACAGTAAGCCAGCAAGCTGGGCCATGTGGGCTGCACAAGGAGGAGAAAAGGGGTTCTCCTGCTCGAATCTCAGTGTTCTCATGCCAGAGAACCACAGAAAAGTTGTATATTAAGTCATGACAGTGCCTTCCTCTGCTTTCTTGGGTTCTAAACTAAAGAGTAAAGATCCCGGGAGAGAAAGTCTCACCCAAGACAGTCCCTGACAAATATCGGCTGAAGATACGAGTAGTGAAAAGAGAGTTTTGTTTAAAGTCGTCTTTGAAGAAGAACTTTCTGAGAATGTGGAGGCAGGGTGAGTGTGAGTGGGGAGAGGGAATAGATAAATCAAATGCCAGTTTTGAATTTAAAATCAGCGAGTCCATTTTGAAGGTTAGACATCATCAGAATATTTTTAGTCTACCCTTAGGGTTTTAGTTAAGGATTAAGGGGAATAAGAGCAAAGCAAAATGAGTGTTATTTCAGTACCTACTGTATCACCAGCAAAACAGCATTAAAAGTACTGCCATAGTGAGGTACAAAAACCAGATGAGCGCTGCCAAAGAAAATGGCTCTCTGTGTGAAAGTAGGTTAACTTTGGCCATGTTGTTCTGCTTTCATAACTTGAAATGAGAGATTCTTTGCTTCTCCCTCCTTATCCCCCGCAGTGTGCTGTATGGGCAGAGGGTAACGAGGTCCACACCAAGGCGGGATGCACTCCACCAGTCAGCAGAGTCTGCCAGAATTGCCTGGAGCACCTTCCAGGCCCAAGGGCGTGCTGTGGCCGGAGGCTGCAGATTGACGCGTCACATTGAGAGAAAACCCTTTTCCTTTGTGCCTTTCCATGTGTGTGTAAAGGCCTGAGGGAGAGGACTCGTGTCAAAGCTTGTGCCACCAGTTCTGACCGGTACAGTCCTGCACCAGCTGCTCCAGTGGTCTGGGAGCTGCCGTGTTTAACTGGCACCAGCATCACTCACTGCTTTATTTTCGAATAAAATGGACACTAACCATTCTTTAGGAAAGCAATAATCTTTGGCATGATCTAGCCAAGACAAGAAACCTGAAGGTTCTTTCAGCAGCAGTTGTTTCAGCAGACTTAGGAACCTTTTTCATGATTTTCTTTTTTTTTTTGTTGGATGGGTTTTTGTTGTTTTGGGTTTTTTTTCCTGTTGGTTTTGGAACGGATCCTAATGCCCAAATTGCTTCCAGGTGCTGCAGGATATTCACTGCAGAGCACAATATTATAATGAGAGTCCACAGGATGCTGAGTGTGTCTTTACAGGTACATAGCATGGGATTCTCCATCCTGGCCTCTGTTGTTTATGGGTCCCAGTACACCCATTAATAAATAGGCAGTGCTGCTTTCACGCTGTATTATTCTTTAGCACTTCCCAAACAGCGTGTTCCTTTGCCACAGCATTGACTGGCATACCATCAAAATGGATTTCAGAGAGATGTACATCATTATCAGTGTGGCTAATTCTGTCTTTGCATTATCTGCCCAGCTTGTATGCTCTGCTGCACATCAGAAGCCAGCGCTCCCTCTCCTCAGTTTACCCAGTTGCTCCTGCAGTGACAAAATATTCTGATGAATAATTTAGTTTGCACAATTCCAGGATGTGGAAAATTACCCCAAGACATAGGAAAAAATTGATTGTTCAGAATCTGTTGCAGCTGATAAAGGTGTTCAGATTTGCTCCTTGTCCAGCAACTATTCTGTCTAAAGGTAGCTGAATTATAAAAGGTCTGTTGTCTGATTAAATAAAGAAAAATAAATAATTTTTTAAAATATTGTTACATGTCTGCATGTAAGCACTACTGAGTTCTGCGTTAACTATGGGTGTCTGGGTGAAGTAAATTGGTTTGGAGTGTGGCACACTATTTCACAGAGCACATATGAAAGGAAGCCTCTTCCATGCCAGGAAAGAAAACCACAAAGGGATTTCTTTTCCCTGACTGGAAACCCTCATAAAACTGAAAGTCTGAACTGGTGGGACACAACTCAGTAAAAGGAAAAAGTTTTTTGGTGTGGGACTCATTAATTCAGGAGAAAGCAGCAACTGGAGAATTGCAACTTTGGTGTTAGATGGTTTTAGAGCTAGAGAGAAAGTTATTCCATGAGCTTAAAAACAATCATGGCAGGAGCTCTCCTTTGTGGAGAGGGACAGTTGGAAAACCTGACTACAGCGAGACCTGGCTGTTTGCCTGAAAGTGGATGGAACAGGAATGAAACAGTATAGTCTGTTCTGGGTATGGTTTATACAGGGGATTCATGAAAGCAGCTGACAAAGCTGCAAACAGGACGCTGGCCTACAAGAGCATGGCTGCTGAAGAGAAGTGGCTGGCTGCTCACTCAGAGCCACAAAACCTCCAACATACTGCATAACATTTGGATATTTGGATTTTGATCCACCTTATTATGTAGCAACAGAAAAACAAAGCAAAGAAAAACAACAACAACAAAAAAAGCAGAACACACACAGTACTGGGATAATGGAGTTGGAAAACATTGTGATAATTTATAGCAGCCTAGACCTGGTGATACTAATTCCTTAAAACAGCTAAAATGACTTTTTCTGAATTGTATAACCTGAATGTCGAGACATTGACTTGAAAAGAGTCAGGCCCTAGACTGTGTTTAGCTTCTGCTCTGTGTTCTGGGTAATCAAACTGTTTGAAAACATCCGAGGTGGCCAAAATGGGTAACTTAGACAAGGCTGATTCAGGCAGAGCAGCCTGGCCTCACACAGGGCAAGAGCCCTCCAAAAGGTTGGATCTGGAGAAGATCTGAAGCAAATGAGAAGCTTGGTGGAAACGTTCAGTAGAGGTTGCACAGATGATCTGCTCCAGCAAGCGAGATTAGTGTCTGCCAAAGAGCAGTCAAGTGCTTATTCAGAGAATTCAGGGATTTTTGTGTAAAACCTTTTTCTTTTCCTTTTCCTTTTCCTTTCTTTTTCCTTTTTTTTTTCCACTAACAATGGTACAAATCAATGCTGGAGTACAGGTGACTCAGAACGCTGCTGTGATTTATTCTTCTGTTGACTACATTGTTTACAGCCTGGAGAAAAAAAAAACCAGACATTTTAGAGAAGAGGGTTAATTACACAATTTTTAAGAGGTAACCATTAGATGGGAGAGCACCCGCTTGCTGTGAAGCAGACATGAGGGTGCACAAATATGTGCACTCACTCTCTGTGTTCTCTTCCCTGCCATGCCCTCAGGAAGTGAAGCCACCCAACAATTCCAGGCCAGAGGATTTAGATGATGCAGGGAGAGGGCACTGGCCTGTTACAGAGCTGTGGTTGTACGAAGAACCCCAGCAAGCTTTTTTCCTTGGTTCCCAAATAGGAAATACAGTCAATGAAGAGTTTCTGGTATTTCAAGGAGAGGCATGAATTTTTGGCAGGTCACACTTCTATCCTTTCGTGCAGGAGTGTATCATTGATGAAGACTGTGAACCAGGGAAATATTGCCAGTTCTCCACCTTCGAATACAAATGTCAGCTCTGCAAGCCCCAGCACACAGTAAGTCCTGAATGAGATGGGGTTTCATGTGATCTGTAGAAACTCAGAAAGTTACTGTTGCTAATGTCAGCAAGTCAAAATGAGCAGAAAAGAAGCTGCGAAGCTTTCTGCATGAGGGTAAAAAAAATTTTCATGTTAACATGGAGTAATTAAAAAGCGAGATTGAGATCACCCAATACCTACCTCCCTCCCCACCTTTTCTTTGCAGTTCTCAGTAGGACTCTTGTAGGATAAAGAAAGTAAAAACTGGGTCCTAGCTACACTTCTGTTGTAAAGTGAGCTCAGGCTGAAGGAGGTGCGATCAATTCCCTGACCTAGAACCTCCACAATTAGAGGGCATTTTTCTCCTTAATTAGCAGGTCTTAATAGTGCCAGTGTAGTCCTACTCCTTGCCCTATGTTAAGCACTGCCTGTGGGATCCACTGGAAAAGAAATACAGATTTTGTATGGCTGCCCAGACAGGGCTTTACACAGACAGGAAAAAGCTGCTGAAGCGCTGACCTGCTATGACTCTTTAGGATTGTTAATCACACTACCTAAAAAAGTAAACAAAGTGACACCCGTGGCTTTTATTCGGTTGATTTCTTAGGTGTGTTTAGTTGAAACACTAGGGCAATTCCCATACAAAGCTACTTTTAGCTAGAGATTTGCATTTCTGATTTGCAAAGAGTTTTTTCAGAGAGATTTTTTCAAAGACTCTTTAAAAGTGAAAAACTGATTTTAGTAAGATATTTTTCTATGCTTTGCTCTTTGAAAACAATTCTTCTGAACAAATTGTAAATTCCTGACTGCATTTGACAATGAAAAAAATCAGTAATGTTCTCCATTGATGATGCTTCATTTATTAATTTTTGTTTCCCTTGAATGCAGAAGAGAGGGCTCCAGGGAGAACTTAGAGCAGCATTTCAGTATCTAAAGGGGCTGCAAGAGAGCTGGAGGGGGACATTTTGCAGGTGCATGCAGTGACAGGACAAGGGGGAATGGCTTTGAGGCTAGATTGGATACTGGGCAGGAATTGTTCCCTGGGAGGGTGGGCAGGCCCTGGCACAGGGTGCCCAGAGCAGCTGGGGCTGCCCCTGGATCCCTGGAAGTGTCCAAGGCCAGGCTGGATGGAGTGCTGCTCCTCTGCTGTGGATGTTCCCGTCTGGCAGTAGTCCTGCGTGTGCTTAAATTGAGAAATGAAGCAGTTCTACTCAAACAGCAGAGATGTGACATATATTTAAAGTACATATTGTTGTCTTCAGGCCCAGGGTCCAATTCTGGGTGCAGCCACATGGGATACGTGCTCTGAGTGCTGAAGTGGCAGTTTTCTCACGAGCTTTTGCCTTTGGCAGCCCTGCTCACGGGATGTGGAGTGCTGTGGGGAGCAGCTGTGCGTGTGGGGCGAGTGCAGGAGATCCACTCCCAAGGGGGAGAACGGCACCATCTGTGAGAACCAGCACGACTGCAACCCTGGGATGTGCTGTGCTTTTCAGAAAGGTACACAGAGGTTTATCTTATTCATTTTAGCATGCAGGAGCATTGATATTTGGCTCTTGTTAGCCCAGGGGAAGTGGTTAAATCTCTGCAGAATCAATAGGTTGTTCCCCCTTGGCCTGTGGAACGCAGTGTGTTAACTCCATTAGAAAACTTTGTGTGTTGCAACACTAGAGATGAGACCAGCAGCAGAAGCACAAAAATGTACATTTCTAAAGGGCAGTCTTAGGCACTTAAAACCAGCAGGGTTCTATGTCAGATTTACACACAATGGAGCAAAAATGAGAGAATTAAAAATGTGCAGAAGAACTTAATAAGCTGGGTGAAAGTGGCTTCTCCTTCCTCTCAGCAAGCGGCCCATCAAAATCAGACTACAGACACATTTCCTATCCTGAGTTTTATGTGAGCCTTCCAGGGCATCCCACCACGCAGTAGTGACCAGGCAGCCAAGAGACACAGAGGAATGATGTCCTAAATTATGTTGTCAGTCCCCATGGGAATCTGAAACTTGATTTACAGAAGGGAGGACAGAGGAGAAGGTCTCGGGCCTGAAATCAACGCCCAATCCTGTCTGGTTTGGGTCCAGTTTCTTCTACTGTTTTATCCCCACCAGTTCCTCGCTGCATTTAGCACAGTTCACCTTATTGTAGTAGTGACAGGACACAATTCCAGCCATCTCCCTACACCAAGTAGATACTTCCCTAGTATCTGGGAACTTGCTATGAGCCAGAGGAGACCTCGTACTGATGGCTGAGCCTGTCCCACTCTCAACTTGCTGGTGGATCAGGCCACCAGGGCATTCCAGGAAAACAAAGGAGAAGGCTCTAACACCATTTAAAAGCCAAGAGGATCTGCTCAGCTTTTCCACATTGATGGTGAGCATTACATAGTGGACCTTCAATGTTAAGTAAGTTTGGTTAGGAAGGAACAGGAGATATATAGTTATTGAGAAAACTGTATTTTTTATATATATATATATATATATAAAAATAAATAGGTAAGAACATTGATGAGCACTGATAGAATACTCTTAGTAGAACATAAAATAGTGCTATTGATTAACAGCAATGAATTTTTATACTCCATGGCTGTCTGCTTCAGCAGGGCTTTAGGGTTTTTCAGGTTAGGCCTAACCTCAAGGCCTTTCTCCATCACTAGAGTACTGCAAAAGATTATCCTAATAAATACGTGTATTTTTTCTATGAAACTATAGTAAACTGTGGAGTAGTCACTGCTCAGTATATAATGTTTTGAAATTGGGAACTGACAGGTCATATACATTGAAGCATATTTGTCTGTGCATAAACGCACATGTATGTGTCTTTAGACCAAGTCTGGTTTAAAAACTTAGATTTTGAATTCTTCTCATATTTAATTCTGCCATTTGAGGTGACTGAAGACAAGAGGAGGAAGGGAGGTTTTATAGGAACATCTGGAAGAGCTGAATTCCAGACTGAGACTGGAAGTTACTGACATGAGGAAACCCAAAGGACACAGCCGTCTTAAATAATTTCTTACACAGGCTGAAATTCAGCCCTGTGTAGAAATGAGGGTGCCAAGCCCCAGATGCCATCAGACAGCTTTGCCTACAGCAGAATTGATAAAATAAATTAAATGTCTGAGTTGTAGTTCTTGTAACCTCATTATCTAGTTTCTGAAAAATTGTTCTGGATTTGTAGCCTCTGCAAAGAAACAGGAAAAATAACAGAGCTCTAAAATAGAGGTATTTCTCTGTTCAGATTTTAAACCATTAATGCTACTCATTGCAAAGGATTCACTGTAATGTTAGTTTTTTTGGGATTAGAAGAGTTTGGAATCTCCAGGGGATGGAGTTATGCTGTACTGTCTTGACAGTAGTCTCCGAATCAAGCTGATCTTGCTCATAAAGGATGATATTCAAATGTCTTACTCCCACCCAGTGGAAAAAACATTGTTATGGCTCCCTAACATGGCAGGGGACTTAAAAAGAGATCGAGCCTGTGCTTTTAGATCTTGCATACAGAATTAAACTC
Organism: Callaeas wilsoni; assembly: GCA_013398955.1. Lineage (NCBI taxonomy): Eukaryota > Metazoa > Chordata > Aves > Passeriformes > Callaeidae > Callaeas > Callaeas wilsoni. The sequence continues at coordinate 140,991 of VWPU01002153.1, read as the reverse complement.
GGGGTCATCCCAGTTTAGCAGAGAGTTAAGGACTTCCCCTAAAATGCCCTTCCTTCGGCCTGCAGAGCTGCTGTTCCCGGTGTGCACACCCTTACCTGAGGAAGGTGAACCCTGCCATGATCCTTCAAACAGACTTCTCAACCTCATCACCTGGGACCTGGAGCCCGACGGAGTGCTGGAGCAGTGCCCCTGTGCAAGTGGCTTGAGCTGCCAGCCTCGGAGGTGAGGACCAAAGCCGGGCAAAACAAGCTGATGAAATTTTTGAGGGGTCTTTTTCTGTGGTAAATAGAAGTCACAGATTCCTCCTCACTAGAAAAGGTTTTGACAGCTTTTCTCATCTCTAGCATTGAAACCTTCTGCTTTGTCCCACACAGATGTGCCTAATTGAGTCTGGCAACACATCAATCTGGTGTGAATTCAGGGTGTGAATTAATGGGGCTGGTATTGCTTTTTAATCAGTCAGTACTACCAGCTGTTGAGATGCATCATTCCAATTTAATTCTCTGCATACAGTCCCTGTCCACCAACTCCCTATGTGAGACTGGGCTTCTGTCAGATTTTTGCTTGCTTTAGAATGTAAGACATGTTAAAGGTATTTTAATACAAACTTTTCATAGATCACATTGTTAATAATTCTTTAAAAGGAATTATTTGTGTCATCAGCAGTTTCATTGGCAGCAAGTGAGATCATTTCAGTTTTGCTAAAAGCATTTTTAGAAAACCTACATTTTATGTGAAGTAAATTCTCCAAGTTTGCTCCTGCACTACCAGCATCATATAAACTTCCAACACGACATCATAGCTGGGATAGAGATGTAGATTAATCTTTCTTTCTTCTGCGTCCAACTCTTTCTACATTTTTTCATGCTTGAAAAAGAATTGGGTAACATTTTGTTTAATAAATGTCATCTAAGGAAGCAAGCAGAGCTGATCCCATCCTTTCAGCACCAAAATTTTTGTTAATGTGCCATTAACCTCAGGGAAGGTCTGTCAGCAAATATCAGGTCTAGTAAGAGCAGCAGTGTTTCAGATGAGGATACAGAAACACAGAAATTAATTAGGGTGTGAATATAGCTGAACTGTCCAGAATTTTCTATGACTTTGAAGATTCAAGTAACATTTTTTTGTTACCTGTTTTTTTGAGAGCCACTGCTCTCTTGTGTCCCAGGATCAAACATTTTGTGCTGCTCAGATCTCTGCATGTGGAAATCGCATTTGTAACTCTCCAGCCGTCAAGCATGTAAGAATCAGATGCTTGTGAAGTCAGCTAGGGTAGATCCATTGTGCATTTAACATGTTTTTATGCGGGGAATGGAGAACTTCATAAACTAGCAGAACACAAAACAATGTACTCTATGACCAGATGTGCCTTTTTCCAACAGCCACAGCACTACATCTGTGTGTCAGCTGCCTGCCAATGAAACCCAGAACACTGAAAAAGAAGATCCCTTAATCGTGGATGAGCTGCCCTTTCTCAGCTTGATCCCCCAAGATCTCCTCTCTGATTATGAGGAAAGCAGTGTCATTCAGGAAGTACGTAGAGAATTAGAAAGTCTGGAGGACCAAGCAGGGTTGAAGCCTGAGCCTGACTCAGCTCAGGAGCTAGTTTGGGGAGATGAAGTCTAAAGCCCAAGCACCAGACAGTTTAGTTAGTTATTTCTAGGTTTTTTTTGTCTAGTGTCTTGTTTGTATGAACCCTGAACACACTGCTGGATAGAAGTGCAATAAACAAGGTCTTCAACGAGCATCCTTCTCCGTGCACCAAACCTGCATGTCCCAGCTACTGCGGAATTCATTCAATCTCTGGACCAAAGCTTCTGTCAAATGGGAACCATAGGAGTGTTCTTCTGGATTTGTACTTTCCCCTTGTACGTCAGAAATAAACTTCTTAGTACTTGTACTCATTCAAAAACACACACAAGCATAAATGATTTTAAGTTACGAGAAACTATAGAAGGGACTTTTGAGTATGGATGTTCAGAATTGTTTTATTTCTCTAGTGTAAGAACCATCTACTCTGACACTGTTGCAGTCATTGATTTTAAGGAATTTTTAAAGGAATTTTTACTCTTTAGAGTTGGTTTATGCTTTTAATACACTTCATAGGCATAAATCTGTCCATGTTACAAGATGTGATTATTTTTACCCCAAGACACCATCTTAAAAGGTCATTGACTTAAAAAATCAATAGCAAGCTAAGAGTAAAATCTGGCCCACCAAACTCCCCAGCTCCCAGCTGTCTCACTGGTTTGCTGCCATGGCTCCTCCACTATTAATGGTTTTCTGGGGTACAGAATTCACCATCTGTTGTTGCACATGGTAAAACATGGCCTGAGGTTCCAGCCAAGTAACTTTTCATGGTGCTTCTCCCAAAGTAATCCCTCCTGCTCATGTCTAGTTTGGAAGAGTAAAGCACCAGTAACAGGAGCAGGTATAAGACAGTGCTACCAATCTGCACATCTTTCACCACTTCTGGTGTATGAAGGCTTTTCAGTAAATTCCTTGGGTACCAGAATTGGTAAGTAATAACTATTATCATTATAATCAGGGACAGTATTTCATTGTAACTGTCTGAGTTTTGGTTTAAAGATTCTACAACCAATTCTCACATCAACACACACACACAGAGGCTCTGAGAGTTCACTGAGTTTACCCTTTCTATCCCTAATAAAATTATTGTGCTTTAAAGACAGCCCATCTATGCAAAGAGAAAGAATTAAATGTCACTGCCATTCTCCTGTTTAAAAATATATCCATGAGAGCGGTAACTGTAAATGCTGCCCTCTTAAGGACAGTATTCTCCCTTCATGTTCTTGATGCTGCAATCCCTGAATTTAATCTCTACATTTTTGCCTTTCCAAATGTCTGAGTTGGAAGAAAATTCATGACCCATTCGATAGGTAATTTTTTTCTCTCTTCCAAATGCTCTAAGGATGCTTTAGCAGTCTCTACCTGTGGTAAATGGCAGTTTAATGAAGTACCCTACCTAGGGGATGGTATTCACTCTCTGCTTGCTTTGCCCCCACTTCCACCTTACCTATGTTGGCCAAGAGGCAGCACAGGACAGTCAGAAGAGGAATAATGAGGGAATGCCTCTGTGCAATGCCTGGTTCTCAAGCTGCCAGATTCCTCAGCATTTCTAGGTGGCTGTGGGCCAGCATGTGAGGAAGAACTGAAGGTTCTGTTTTTGAACATCCCTTTCCCTCTGGAGCGGAATTTAGCTGCCAATCATACATGGAAGTTTCACTGGTTTCTGGCAAAGAAAACTCAGAGCTGAAGAAAAATTCGGTGTGAATGTAAAAAGGAGCAGCAGCGAGGCTATAAACCAGTTCCTGTAACACTCTGTACGTGGAGGGGGTATGCACACACACAAACACACAGCCTTGCAATTCCAGCACTGCCTTGGGGAAGTCTGTATTTCCATGAAACAATTCCGTAATGCTTTAAATAAAAACACAGCATTTAATGATTAAAATAACACAACAGAATGAACAAATGTTTTATTGGCATGTTCATTGTTGTAAACAGCATCTGGCATGAAAAAGTTTACCAAAATCTTTTGATTGTTATAAATTAGGTGGTTTTTCCAAAAACTATGGAGAATTGTTCTCTATTGATCTTTACGGACCAAAGCAAAAAATTGCTGTTCCTAGGCTTTGCAATGAAATCATGTTGACTGCATCAGTCTTTGCGCCACAGCCTGAACTACCGAGTTCATACGTTGAGGTGTTAAGAGGTTGCCCCAATATTTGACTACATATAGCTATGGAATCAACTCTGGGAAAAATAAACTGACTTTCAGCAGGTGGAGAAGATGCAAACTTGTAAATAGTCTTAAAAACAAAATGTACAAAAAGTAGCGGAACAGAACAAAAACTTCATTAACAAGGGGAAGTACAACCCTAAAGTACCCAGCATCGTCAAACATAAAATGAATACAAATTTAAATAGGCAACTATACTTCCAAATGTACACAATGAATGTTGATATGTGTAAAGAAATAGCATGGTAAATAGCTGAACTGCAGTTCTGGTAAATGGATAGGGCAGAATTTATTTACACATCCAACGCAATACACTAGAGCTGCTCGTCGGCTTCCGTAACCTATTAAAAACCACTTTACCTTACAACAGCACTTCTGCAAACAAACAGCGCCTGCTGGCAGCTTCCTGCAGACACCTCTCAGACTCCCTGTTTTATGGAAGAATATTCTAAAACCTGACACTTGCAGCACTCCCATGCCCGGCCCTTTCCCGCTGCTTTCCTAGAACCAATGTGTTAACATTTACTCCAGACTCTCTGATGAGGTAATGCGTGTATCAGTGAAACAAACAGAGAAAAAGATTCTTTCATGGCCTTTGCACAGCTTTTATTATTAAGCTATGAGTATCCTGTTGGAGGCTAGTTTCACTAGCTACTATGTGCACACCGTCCTCAACAATTTCCACTCGTTTCCCTCCCCGCCCACTTTTGAGTTCTAATCTTTTATTTGCACATCCCTTTTAGCTTTACAGTACATTTGACTATAGTGCACAACATGATTCCAAGTCACACAGTGCCCAGCGGGGCCCTGCGCTGCGGCCGGCACCCACCCGGCCGTGCTGGTGTCAGCGCTTTACACCTAATGAATGTCCTGCCGTAATGGCACTACACAGTAGTAGTGAACCTTTTGATTGGAAACAAAAAAAATTCCCCAGGGAAAATGCTGTAGCAAGTATCAGTCTTGAGTCAAATCTTTATTTGGTGCTCCATCCAGATAAATTTTTAGTGCTTTTTCTTTACGGGGGGAGTAGGTTACCCGGTGTCCAGTTTTCTGGAGTCTGCTGCTTTCTTTTTTCATCAGTTCATTTCTTTGCTCATCTGTTAATTCCATTAATTCTTCAGTTTTATCCCTAAAACGTAAACATATGTTCAAATTCAGATCAATACAGTAACCATAAGTAGATTTCTGCATTTTTTTTTCGCCTGGAGCAACTTAGTAAAAACCACAACTAAGCACAATACTTCTTAGGGATTGCTTCATTCTGCAGAAACAGGCAATGTGTCTAAACCTGCTTTTCTAGCAGAAACGTTCAGCGTTCTGACTGACTACAGACCAGGGCAAGAAACAAGCCCATACTCCCCCACCCCTCTTACTCCTGTTCTCTACAGACAACTACAGCTCTGCTCTGCTTTTGGTCACAGTGCCAACAGCTGGAAGCAGTGTGTCAGCTAGTCCCTACCAGATGTTCTCCCAAGTAATTTCCATCAAGACCAGCACATTATTAACCAGCTGTTTCTCCCCAGCTCACATGCAATTATGAAAAATACCACAGAAGCAATGTGTCCATGAGGTTGCCCCACCCACCAAGTTTAGGAGAAATGACAATATTCAAGCTCTCAGTACTCAACTCCTGCTCCAGGCTACTGCCAGCAGCTGATTAACATTTTTCACATTAAGAGAATTTTTATCATAACAGGCTTTTTAGAAAATACCCGTACTAATTTCTCAAAGGAATGAACTCAGAATATACAATCCTTGCTCTCCAAAACCTACAGCAAGACTCTCACAAACTCCACGTGGGATATAGTTCTATTTTAAGAAATTAAATCCAGATCAACACTCAAGCACTGCACCCTTTTACTCAATCCTCCCTCCTAAACCACTGAAATTAAAGCTAGTTGCTATGCTTGTTTTCTTAAACTTAATTAATATTCAGATTTTTAAGAAGCTTAGGAGCACAAATATTTCAGCTGAATGTTTTAAACAAGGTAACATAGAGTATTTTATGTTCCTGTCCATTACATCACCCCTCAAATGTTAACCACAGCTTTTTTTTTGCGTGGTTTATTATACTGTAATGAAATACATACCTATAAAATATTACTGCACCATCATCACAAATGTACAGGGGCCAGACATTCAATGTAGATACTTTTGGATTCCAGTCCAAGTCTTGATGAATCTCTAGTATGGAAATGTCGCATGGAAAGGTTCCTCTACCCTGAAAAAAGCAATTGCTTAGTGAATACAATAAAACTCATAATCACACATCAGTGCCATTTAAAGGTAAAAATACACAAAATCTTACTTACCTTTGCAAATTCTATGTTTTCTAAGGGTATTCCACTTATTTCACTTAGCTGTGAAGAGAAATGGTGGTTTTAATACTATTTAATACTATTCCAAAGCAACATTACAGAGTGTCTACGTAAAGTCAATGGTTGCCAAATCTGGAAGTGAAATTATCTGCAAGTCCTCCAATGTACAAAATTACAGTGACATTCTTAACATTTCTGAAGTTACCAGTGTGTGTCACAAGTGACGCTTGCTGTGACAGTATTTCATCACACTTCTCTTAATACTGAAGAGGAGACAAAAAAAGTTCATAGACAATTAATTAGTAACATCTGAGTTCCAAGACACAAAGAGTCCAAGTGCCTCACATTAAACCCTCAGCAGTTTCCCTGTGTGATGTGGAAGCTGTTACCCAGTGAACCTGGGAGCAGGCACAGCTGTAAAACATGCATGACTAAGATCCACCTCCACACACCTGCACTTCCTGCCAGAATTTCAAAAAATAAAATTCCTCCCTGCACATCAGTTCTTAAGACAAGAAAACCAGGGCAGCCAACTCTTTCTTCAGATACAAGTGAGGAGGAATTCTTGACTGCATGCAAGAACCTGTAGTCATAACTTCATTTCTACCCTAAGAATACAAGAAAGCAGCCCACAGCTTAATTTGTAAAACACAAACCCAGCCTGTGAACTAACCCCCGTAATTTACCTCCTAACAACTGGGTATTGCCACACATAAATCAACATTCCTCCGAGAGTGGAACCCTGTGATCCACTGGATTAACAAAACAGTCTCAACAGGAGACACTCCCACTCCAGATGTCTGCTGAGACAACACAGGTCTGCCTACCTGTTAGAGGGTCCTGGCCTCAAGGAAAACCAAACCATACCACAGCAATACTTCTTTCCAACCTGAACACAGTTCAGCCTACTTGATACAGCAACACCACCCCTCAGCAACAGCTCTCAAATTTATATACGAGGAAGTTGAAAGATTTGGTATTTTGGAATTACAAAACATCAACTTGGAAAAACACCAAGAGGCAACAGCTTAGCTTTTCTTTCACATGTGTTTTTTGAGGATAAGGGACACAGGTACTACTAAGCTGCTTAAACTTCAAGATGTGACTTTTTTTTGCATGTGTTCACCTGAACACTTTCATACTAGACCATTATGTGAAACTAAGAAGTAAAGTTGATAATTTATGTGGCTTTGGTAATGGAATGGGATAGGTTATCAGTTCCTGGGGAAAAATAATCACCATGCAACAAGATATTTGGAGCTACTACTTTGTGCTTCCCACCAGAGAACATCAATAAGGCTCTTGGTCATCACAAGAAATTTCCATCATGTTACACACTTTACCTTCTCTTTTAATTCTTCAACACTGCTGCTTTCTAGTACTACTTCCTGGAAAGAATCTAATTTCATCTCTGATGGCCTCCATCGTCTCGATAAAACAGCAAGTTGTGACATGGATTTCATCTTTTCTACTCCTAGCAAAGGAAGAGAAATCTATTGTATTAACATCACAAAATGTCCTGCTTGAAATTAGGGTTATTCCATATCTTAAACATACTCTAATATGGAAATCTGCCCTAGAGATACATACACAAATTAAGTAACCCAGTGTGCTGCAAGCAGTTCACTTATAAAAAAGGGGAAGAGGAAAGGACTAGGATTTAGTTGAAGGTTTCTGTTATCAGCTCCTTTAAAGGAATTTTTCATAGGCAGAATCTCCTCGAAGTCATAGGGCACAGTTTTCCATAAGGCCCAGCTCAGTTATCCATACAAGATCTATCCACCTAACCAGAGGCTGACTCCAGATTCAGCTGCACGAGACCTTCCCCAGCCATCTGATATTTATTCATGTGCTTCACTTCCTTTACCAAAATAAGCTTTCCCCATTTAACTTCTAGATTACCTTCACCAACTGCACACTTGTTATTGGAATCTCCTTTCCACCCACCACCTTCAAGAGTTTTAGTATGTGCTGCCTCCAAGAAATTTATACCTCATTTCAGGTTCCAGGGCTGTCTCTGGCTGATGGAGCAATACTGTTTATGTTACAATTAGATAAGCAGAAGTGATGTCCAAGGGCTGACTTTACTTTTATTTTTAATTAGTCTATAATTTTATCATCTAGCATGCAGAACGCGTGGCTTAGACATTTATGTCTAACATTACATGCTTGTTTTGCACGGAACTGTCGCAGAATACTTGGAAGCCCTGTAATCTATAATCTGTCTATGGGTTAGGAGGGCTGCAGTGTCTAAAGCTGTATCTCCAAGACCTACTCACTACAGAAACAGTACAGCAGTTACCTAAATCTAATAACAAAAATTTTAAACTCCAAAGTTTTAACTGCAGTGTGAGCTGATACATATGTCCACAGGAATCTACAGGCCTCCTGAATCTCCCAAGTTCATTTCAAATTTTGATACTTGCATTGGAACAATTCTATTAAAACTGAAAATACCACAATTCAACACAGCTGCCAAAATACTCGACTAACAGCTAAGGGAGACTTCTTAAACCAGGTATGCTTGGGAAGAAAATTCCTGAATGAATGGAATTCATATTCTTCATCTATACATTAACAGCAATATCTGTTAATCTAGAGGCCAAAGAGCATGGCCTACTTTTCTTATCCTTAAATTATGCTTTTGCATTCAGAATCAAAATTTTAAGCGTATATGCAAAGGATTGCTTAAGAAATGGCATATTTTGAATGATATTTAAGTATAATTTCAGAAACAATCTGCTCTCTAATATTTGATTTTAAAATTGTTTTGATGAACAAAAGTTCTGTTCCAAAATGCAGCTCTTCACAACAGAAGTGTTTTTTCAATCCTGTCTGAAAACTACTAAATGACTGAACTGCTGTGCTGACCTAAATTATACAAAGGTATTATGTATATGCATGCGCATATTTCAGATAGCTATTTATTTGAATATATATATGTAATAAGTGTATAAATAATATAATAAATGTAACTATTTATTTCAAAAATAAATAATTACCTTCAAGTATTTCTAAGAAGACCTCCCAATTGCTGGAAATATTGATATCTTCTTCATAGATATGATAATCCAGAAATACAGTGCCTGGATTCTTCCAGGTTTTCTTTCGTAGGCGAAACCTGTAAATACATCACAAAAAACCCCACTGAGTTTCTATCTGCTCATGAACACTTAGCACTGCCAGAGATCAAAACTGAGTATTTTCTGACAAAACTCAAATACTACTACTCATTAAGGCAAGGTTTGGTGAAACTTAACAGGAACGAGTTTAATGTTCTGAAACAGTCCTGACAGCAGAGTGCCGCTACTGGCTTAGTGCAGAATCATTCATAAACACAAGGAAAAGAAGTCTGTGTTCCACTTGTTCAATGCAAGAAATGTGCAGGGATTTAAAGGAAGAAAAGAGTTTCCTAGTTAGGGATTACCTAATTATGGTAAAGGGAAGACAGCACAGATCAGTGCTGTACACACACAGACGATGATGCTGCACAAGCAGTTTGCTGCAGTGATCTAGGCTTGCATGCAGAGAGCAGGTGGCTTTTCTAAGAATTGATTTAGTTAATGTTCCCCTTTCTGAAGGAAATCATCATTAGAGATCTCTAAAGCTGCAGACATGTTGCACATAGGCAATTCTGTGTAAATATTATCCCTATAGAATTCATTCTGCGTGAGGTGAAAGCCAAGAATTGCTGAATCAGTGTTTGTATTCACAAACTGATTGAAAGACCACAGCAATTTATTTCTGTTTCTTTCATTAATTTCTTTCTCCACAAGAGGAAAGAAATCCACAAACACACTTTAAAATGATATTTAATCAGCTTTACCTGTCAATTGTCAAGTCTAGGCCACATTGTTCTCGAAGCTGAGGAAGCAGCTCCTCTTTGGACTGTCGGACAGTCATTCCTTTAGCAAAAACTGCATCTAGAAGAAACTTGCATGGCTGTGAACATAAATAGAAAGAGATTCAAAACAGAATTGTTTGAACACAAAACTGTAATTTACCTCTGTTTATGTTTTGTGACCAGTCCCATCCACTTGGCAAAAAGATCAGTAGAAGGTTTCTCATTAGCAAGGTAGGCAATGAATTCATTAAAATGGGGCATAACTAATTTGTGTAGCAGCAGCTCTTTGGCAGGGAACTCAAACTCTCTGACTGCCTGTGCAGAAACACTGCCTGTGCTGTGCTGCTAACTGCTACCCTTACATTCACATTCCAAACAACGGGAAAGGAGCTTTCAAATTAAATAAGCCACATGATAATAAAAATGCCACTTTCTTGGCTTTCATGGATCAGACAGAACTCCAGAACTCCATGAAAGTTGCTTTTAAATTTATCTTACTCCCTGCTTTAGCAGTTCAGCTTAGATTCTTATCCATTATTAATACATACTCTGCAGTTTTTCCAAAAAATAAAATTAAAGTGCATGCAATGTCAACTTCTAAAGACTGCAATCTATCCAGTCTACAGTCTGTATGATCACTTCGGTATTTTTCATGTCCCAGAAGATGTAACAGGCTTATGAGCTGCGTTACTGCAAGAGAGGCACTTTTGTTTCAGGCTTGCTTATGCAGAGAGGACCATGACCCAGATAACCCCCCTGACAAGCACTATCTGCAGCACATGAATGTGATGAATTAGATCAGTTCAGCATCACTGAAAGCCACAACCACGAGCAAACACAGATTCTTCTTTGGAGAGAATGCTACGTGACTGTCATGCATTTAAGGGAAACAAAGAAACAATTCACTTATCTTCCATTTATGCTATAGAAATAAAGACACTTCAGAGATACTGTAAATCACATTCCAACTGCTTACTTGGAACAGAAATCATCTCTAACTCCCTTTCTAAATCCAGAAAAACTTGCAGGGAAACGTGAAGAAAAGAAGGAGTTTCATTTTTTCCAAGATTTCAAAGCAAAACCTTGGCCAAGGCACATATGAATATTTTCATGAATCAGTCTTGAAACATTTAATGCCTTACCTCAGGCTCATTTACCAGGAGCTGATAGACTTTGACTCTGTATTCACCCTTCTTAAGGGCTCTTCCAAGTCTAATAGTTATCTAGAAGGCAAAAGGAATATCTGTTAGAACTGGTATCAAAATCAGAATTATATTTTGTAACCTGCTACCAAGACCAAAATAATTATTTCACTTGTTGTGAATTAAATTTATCTATATTGTACCAATATATTTGTAATGATTCAAAATAACTTCTGAATAACCTTATTGTCATCAGAAAATGACGAAAGGGTCTCATTCAGCCGAACGCTCTCAAACTCTTGATTGCTGGCATAGACTCTAAAGACTTTGAAGTGAGAAGATGGAACTCCAACAAAAGGCTCCAAGTGTTGCTTGAAGGCAGACAGTGTAATTCTTTTATCAACGTGCACCATCAGCCCTAAGCAAAAATAAAGATAAAAATGGTATGAAACAACTTGCTACCAAAAGAAAGCACTCTCACATACAATTGCCACATATTCGGAGTTACCACTTGCAGCAAAACAGTACTGAAAAGCCTGAATTATGGTTAATGGCTACATTTACATTTTATCTAATGATGTTATAACCTTTTAAAGCTTTGCTGTATTCTAAGTGTTTATGGGCAGGTATTTCCAGGGGACACAGCAGTTCCAAACTGCCCTGGTTTGCATTCAGTGACATAGTGGAGCAGAGCAGGATCTTGTCTCTTCAGAAAGAAAACAAATAGAATCCCACAGAGCAACTGCACACAATCCTCCTACAGCATTCCCTGCCTCAGGGGAGAGGGAATTGCTTTGGTGTTGGGACTGGTGAGGCACAGGCCACCCAACCCCTTTTATTTTCCTTCCTGGCTTTCGGCATTAAGAAGTTAGGTCAATTCTGTGTTCTGGAAGGCCACAGGACACCACAAGGCAAGCTCAAGTCCAGATTAAGAGACTTTTTAACGGAATAATGTTGTAAGAAGGGAAAAACTGTAGTAATATGGAATTCTGGAAAGTAAAGGGAACAGTTTATCTTTAGAAATGGTGTTTCTTACTACATGCAATTTGTACTCCAGTACAAACTATGTCGTGATTATATAATGTCATGACACTCTAGGATAAACTATTGAGAATACTGAAGTGAACAATTAAATTATTTGAATTATAAATCCATTTATGTTGTTATACTAAAAATACATAAAAGCTTTCCCCTCAGGATAATCGTTTACAGAGTGTACTATGATAACATCAAAATTACTGCAAACAAATAATTCCTGAATCCAACTAGACCTACCAAAACAGGGAAAAATGAAAGTAGTTCAAAATTAGCCCCCAAAAAAGACCATTCCAAGCTAAAGGAGTAATTTAATCAAAACTTTAGTAGATGCAAATAAATTTGTCTGTGACAAATTCTTCTTTATCTATTACTGTTACAATCAGAGGTTTTGGATTGACATGAAAGCCTTTGCCTTTCAAAATATTTATCTTACATCCTGCTATTCTTTAATTATTATTCTGTTAGCTATAAAGCACATGCAGGTACAGAGCACTGTTGAAATGATTTATTTTTATGACAATTATATAGCACTTAGGCTCTTATACGGAACTGGTTTGGACATTTTCATGTCAGCCATATGCCTCACTGTACCCACCGTATTCCAGTTAGTGAATTAAATTGTCAATATCAAGTATATTTGAATTTTCTTTACAGTCAAATGATGAGGGCTTTTCAGGCTTGTTAGTCTAAATAGTTACAGAAATATGCTGTTTTAACCACATTAAACAAGTGCATCCTGAAACAGGTGAATCAGCAGCAGCAGATGCAACTATGTTCCTTTCACCAGAAGACAACTCAGCTTGCTCTCCAGGGAACACTATCAATACACGTAAGTAGATGTTCATTTTCTTAAAAATAAAAAAGCAAGACACTTTTCAAATACGTAATCACTTATTACAAGATCAAAATTAGGCTAGATTTTTGCTGAACATCACATCCTGTCTTTGCACTTTCGTTAGCTTTAATCTGACATTATAATCAAGTTTTTCAATACTGCCATTAGACTTTTTTAACACAGCATATGAATTAAGCAGTAAAACCCATAGAATTATTTTAAGGCACTTTAAAAAGAATACATACATTTTTGCCCTTCTCCTGAACCCTCCTCTGCAGTGTAGGGTTCTGATTTAAAGTACATATACTGTGCTTCTCCTCTGCTCTTGCCACTTTCATCGTATTCACTGTCTGTTCCAGAATCTTCCTCCGCTGTGTCCCAGGTTTCCTTCTTCCCCTGATTGGCTTTTGATCGCCTGCTACTCGTGATGCTGTGAGAATCAAGTCCATTAGCCAGGGGCAGGGGGGCGTTGTCCACGTTGCACAAAGTGTCACTGCTGTGGCTGGAGCTGAGGATGTCGCTGTCCACTGAACTTGTACTCCTGTCGTTATTGACATCCGAGTCCGACCGCTCCTCGGACTGCAGATTTTCTGGATCAGAAATCTGAATTTGGTTTTCAAGTTCTCTGTTTTCTGCTGATGCTGAAGAGTCTATTTCATTTAAAGGTGACTCAATGTTTTCAAAATCACTGGCTTCTGTGCTTTTGCTGCTGTCTCCATTATCTCCCTCCTGCTGCTGCTGTTGCTGCAGGGACAAGCTTTTAAGTTTTTCAGTGCTTTCTTCCAAAATTGCCTCTACAGATTTCATATTACCTACAGGTCCTTTTACTCTTTCACAAGGTTCATCCAAGTTGCCTGCACCTCCACTAGACTTCTGATACAGCGCTCGTCTAAGCTGAGATCCAGGAGCTTGCTCTGGCAATGAAACATACAGCCTGATTGTGTTTGCATGGCGATCCAAAAGCTTCCATAACTGAGAGTCTGTGTATGTCACATGCCGGTCTAAAGACTCTGAGCTTTCAATAAATACCTGAACAGAAAAGAAGTGTTGTATCATGTAGTGTTATTTTAAATAAATGCAACAACAGCAAACGCAGGATTGAGCACACATTAGGAATAACGCCATCACAAAACATCGCCTTTTATCAAAATGTTAAAATACATGCTTAGAAGTAGATAGACCAAGGAGTCCGCCGTATAACAATGATTTCATTTTTCCTTGTTTTCCTTTAACCATGTTAAGATTGGAGTGAACTGTAAACAGACTGGCCAGCTGCAGTAAACATGTTCAGAAGTGGATTCCTAAATCACTCCACGTGCACCCTTCACCTGTGCATAGCACCAGTTATGGTAGCAATGAGCCTCACCACTGCAGCAGACAGTGTCTTCATTTTCTAGTACAGTATCATAAGGAAGTTTTAAATGTATACATGTCCAGGCCATACTGCAAATTAAATATCTCTCTTCCCCCTGTCAAAGTGCTCTGTGTTGCAGGGGGACTGACTGTGAAAGGGCTCTAAGTAACTGAGTAACAACTCAACACCACTGTTTTGCTCAGCTATGAGCCAAAAGCCTTCCCTATCTTTCTTCATCAAGAAGATTTAACACTGAGCTTAAAATTCAGAGACAGAAGATGTGCAAAATGTGCTAAAAGATGTGCTATTTCTACTGTAGTAAAAAAGGGCAATGTATACATTTAAAATGTTAAAGTTACTTGAGTACTAAGTCATCTTTTTTCTGAATGCATTACACAATTACTATTGGAAATACTTGTTAGAAGTTTTTTTTGAAAAAATAATATAAATTGTCCAAGGGGAACCTTCATTGTGAAAACGACTGAGTTTAAGATAGAAACCCACCAAAAACTTGCTTTTAGTTTTGATATTTGTTTTTTAAGAAGTTTAATACTGAGAGCGGGTACAGCTGTTCAGGTGGTTTAGAAAACACATCCAGGCAGGCTTCACAGCAATACATCAATCTTTGTTCCCTAAGAACGCCTGACTTTTAACAGACTTCATCATAAGGCTGTTAACCTCAGCATCATTTGAACCAGAATAACAGTCAGATGTCTGATTCTCAATCCACTCTCTCTTATATACCCGTGGTTTCATGCATAGCCAGGAATATTCATCAGCACCACTGTGCTGGGCGCAGAAACCCACACTACACGGCAAAAGATGTGACAGTTATCCATTACCAATTCCATACACGCATCCACGCCTTTTACAACACAACAGGTGAGTCTACGAATACAAGGAATGAACAATTTAAAAACCAGAGCACATACCTTGTTGCTCCTAAAAAAGCCTTCAGCTTTCAGTGTTTTGCTGGAAACGTTCAGAAGACGCAGGTCATTGTAGCACCGTTCCAACACAACCCGCATGGTTTCAGCGGGCAGGTGTGTAGCCTAAAACAAGACATGGACATGAAGATAACACGTGCATTACACATACCTTCAAATACTGAAACAAGTGCTTCATTTCTGAGACTATTCACAGGGAAAGGAGCAGGTTTGTTTATCACTTTCTCAACTGCAGAAGACGACATGGGGGGAAACCTCCCAAACCTGTTCAGTCCCAGTGCCTTTCTTGCACCCTTTAATATGTAGCAAGTGTCAGTTTTTCCAAAAGGTCAGATGCATAAAATGGCCTGGCTTCAGAGAACTGGAAAATCATTAATGGCAATGATCTTATCTTTAATGTATGAGCTAACTGAAAATTAAAAATATTCTTGAACAACAGGTTTTGCACAGTGATCTCTTCATTCTTAATTAGACTGAACTCGAATTGCTGGAATCATAATTTATAACAAATATTATGAAATTACACCAACCACTGAATTATTCTACACAGAAATGAGCAAACACAATCTCTGTCTTCCAATGCAATGGAAGAAGTAACATCCCTTGGTTTAAAACCCTGTAAAAATCGATCTGCATCTTAGTAACAAGTGGCTGCTGGGATGAAAATGAAAAGATTGTACAAAGAACGTGGACAGCTTTGGATGTTAAATTTTAAACACTGAAGCCAGTGGGGGAAGTTACACTTTGGTTCAGTTGTATGGTAACAGTTCACTAGTTCTGTCACCAACTGGACTGACTCTCAGCGAGGTTGTCAAAGATACTAATGCCGGATGGACGCAAGAAGCAGACTGCTGCTTTCAGCAGGAGTCAGCAGGTGGGCAAATGCAACTGTAACGTCTGACTGAACCCTACTGGACAGGAATCACAGCATGATCTGCAAAAGGTGCAGGCTCTCAATTTAGGTATGTAAATTAGGACACATTTTCACAGTGACAACAAATAAAAAGTCTTTAATACAAGTCCTCAAGGACTGTAAATTACCTTTGAAATTAGCTGTTTAAACTCTGAAACTGTTTGATTCAAATAAGCTCGCACGCTTATTGGAGGAGCAACAGATTCAGTCTTCAGGTCAACTACATGAACCTTTACCATGACCTCTGCAGGGAGGAGAAAAAAGAAAACAAAGTCACATATATACACAGAGAAAATTTAACAGGCAAAGAAAACACACATATATTTGTCTGACGTAATGATTAAGGGGTTGCACTAAATACCAACAGTAAGAAGCTGAAAAGCAGTCCAATTTCAGAATTGTACTTTCTGATCAAATTTAATGCCAAAAGAGAAGAAAACCTTCCAGTCTGACAAATTTTAGTATACCTTAGACCTGCTTCAACTAGAAACAAGTTAGCAGCACAGCACACTATGTAGTTCTAAGTACTGACTTTGTAAAATTTAGTTTTTCTTCTTTCAACGTCTCATACTGAAGGTGTTTTACAGCTTTGTGCTTGTGCCATCACGCAATATAGACAAGGATAGACTACAATCATATATGTAATTACATGTCTTACCACCAGGTTTATAGCACTGGAAAATTTGGTCAGGCCTTCTTGTTTCCAACAGTAAATCAAACATGTATGTTGACTTGACCCCTCCAAGTAACAAACCCATTGGAGTATCCTCTTCTCCTTCGTAAGAGCGCTCCAAGTAGTCATGGAACTCATCGTATTTGACAAGGCGGCAGCAGTCCAAGGGAACAGCCTCTTCTAAATCCATTAACTACAACATGCACACACAAAACCCCCAAACATCAGTAACAGCTTATCTGTGAATTCAGTTTTTAACTTGCCAGCTAGAAATATCTCACTGTGTGTACATCCAGGAATCCCTTGAATTCACAGCAGTCATTTTGGTTTCAGAAAACATCATAGATATTATATAGACATGCGATATATATACATGCTTCCAAATTCAAACAGAAACCTGCATCAAAATGCAGGAGAGGGACTTTTCAAAACTATGAACACAGGTCCCAGAAGTATTTTCAGAGGAATACATTCCCTATCACTTACACCAAATGGCATCTTAGAGGCCTGAGGGAGTCATATCCACTAATTACCCTCTGTGCATCTGAAGGAGATGTTAACACATCCTAAATCTCTAATGCCTTGCTGGTGCTCTCCCAGCCAAAAACATATATGACAAGAACCAAAGAGCAAAGTATGTGAGCAAGAATTGATGTCTTCAACTTCTAGCTGTTTGTGGAAGGCAGAGATCAACAGATGTCTTGGTGTTCACTCATGTTATTGAATTAGCTACCCAGGAAGATACTCAAGAACTTTGTTATTATGTATCTAATACAACGTTTTTACTGCAACACAAACAGAAGTGTTCAGAATTCTTTCAACTTGCTGAGGCCACGGTGAGTCTAACAGCAGCTCTCACTGTCTGATTTTAAAACAAGGGTGTGGAAGATCATCCTGCCTTTTAAAAGGGCAGGCTGCATCACTCCAATCAGCAATCAGCTGATGGCTACTGGCAGAAAATCTGGTCAATAATGACCAACTAGAACACCTTTAAAATAAAACAAAACAAAAAAACCCCATCATACAGAACTCCCAAAGAATCAGCCCCCAAAACCAACCCCTCAAAAATCCCCATAGCCAAGCCTCTCAAACACTCCCACAGCATTGGAAATTTAAAATCTGAAGACAAACAGCAGAAAAAATGACACTAATGCAACAATTAAACCATCCTGCTACGCGTGGCGTACCTTGTAAGCCATTTCCACTGCTTCCTTCAGTGTTCTGTCCTTATGAACTTCCAATTTGTTCTCCATCATTATTTGCTTTGTAGGATGCATGCAGAATAATTTAATCTATGAAATACAAAAAGAAGAAAAAATATCATGAAGGCATTTTTGAATGTCTTTCCTATTAGCGTACATTTAAATTGAAAATCCCACATTCAAACAATCTAATATGAATTACACTTTTAGCTCTACTTCAGCTAGGGGATGGTTTCCTTTCAGCTGCTTACACAACTGCAGATAGAAAATGTCAAAGGCACACAAGGTACATGTGTGTATCTGACCTGCTCTCCAAGATAGGGTACAGCTTCTATAATCAGATCATCTTGCAGCCATAAACAGTGAGCAAATGCTCCAAAGCAAAATGCACATATGAATGATGAATGTGAAATTCCTTTTTCACATAGAGTCACACATCTTGCACAAACAGAGAACTTCCTCATAAAACAATCACTTGATTCACAGATAGACCAGATGACTGCCATGCTTGTAAGGCACTGAGGATCTATTTTGTTTATTACTATTGAATTTAGGGTTGGAAAAAATTCTGCTCTTTCTGCCAAGTAACTATTTAAAATTAGTTTAAGAAACACCATTGCACAAAGTCAAGGGTCGCAATATGAAAAGATTTAAGAGTACAAAACACCTAACATGCAGCATTACACATTCTTTGGAGGTAATTTTGCTGAAAATAAGTGATGCCAGATTAACTGATTTTGTTTTGGTTTTAATACAATTCAAATCCACATGCAACACATGCATTCAACAAAAATTTCTGATGAACACCTCTAACAGATGCCTGCACCATGTACAGGTTTCCAACAGGTATGCGATTCATTTAAAAGAACTGTTAGCACAAATATTAATCACAAAGGAGTATCTGTATTGTAGTAAAAATCCATTGTTTACTGTAGAAATAGATCCCACTAGCAATGTATTGTTACTCAATCCAGCAGAAATTCTAACCTTGCACGTGTTGCGTTCAATTTCACGTTGCCTCTTTTCTTGTTCTTCTAATTCTCTCTCTTTCTGTACCAATTGTTTAATGTGCTCTGGATATTCATGTGCCTCAAGAAACTCTGCCGGTAAATACAAAGCAGTAGTTTAAAAAAATACAGTTTTTCCACAGCAGGCAACACTTTAGGCATTATAGGTATATTTGAGTTATCTTTCTTGCCTTTTCACCCCTTTCTTTTTTCCACACAGATTTCCCACTATATGCCATGCCCTGTCCTCTTTTTCATTAAATTAAACTGAAGTCAGCCTCTTATTCCCCTTACTTATCAGCAACACAAGAAAATGATAGTAGCAAAAGATTCCAGTACCAGTACACGAAGCTTTGCTGTAGTAGAGAAATATACTAAGACTGACAACTGCACTTGATCCTGTTTTTACAATAAATGTAAATACCGTTCTAGAAAGTGAATTAGTTGATAATAAAAGTCTCAAAATATCATCTACATTGTGATAAAATAAATATTGCACTTCATGCAGATTAGTGTACTTTACAACATTGTTTCATAACGAGAAACAAAATCATAACATGCAACACTTAAGCTTAAAAAACCCCCAGCTTATGCAAATACAGCTGTCTAACTTACTTGCATTTCTTGTTGGATCTTTCAGTCTATATATCAGCATGTAAGCATTTGTGGAGCTGAGGGAAGAGAATAGATAGCTGAATTTATCACTCGGGAGACAATATTGGCTTCAGAAGCTGCTTCGGCTTTTTTATCTTTCAGTAAGGAGCTATGTCGTATCTTAGTAATACCCTAACTCAGAAGGACTTTCAAAAATAAATATCACATTAATTTAACGATCTGAAACAGCAGTCAGGGTAGTTCTTACAATGATCTGAAGCATCTGCTATTAATTTTAGGGTAACATGTTAAGCACATGCACCTTGGCCATTCATTTGATTACACTAAAACACTACCAAAAAGAAAAGTAACATTACAATACTACTAACCTAGCAAAAGCACTGGAATAATAGCCTCTGCTTCCAGAAGATCCTCCATATGTTTTCTTAATATCTTCCTGAGTTATCTAACAGAAAATCAATGTAATGATTATTTGAGAAACTTGCACTTACCGAGATGCATTTACTCTCACTAGGAAACACAACACACTATATTAATGATTCCAATTTTTAAAATATTTCTGCTTATTTGCTGACTTCCAAAAACAATTTTGAAGTGATCTGCTTCTCCATTTTACAGTGAATGCAAACATATTTTTTTATTTTCTAAAGTAGGAACTTCTTAGAGAAAAATATACAGGTTCTTGATTGCAATAACACCTATGGATGACACCTGGAACACCTCCATCAGCTGGACAGGTTTAATAGCACAGTATGGGCTGTAACAGATCTACAAATACACTTCTCTAAGCAAGAAATGTTCTTCACATATACAGAAGGCAAAATTCTAAATCCAGCCTGGTCTGTACATGAATAAAGGCTTCTTTAGGAACCATCCCACCTTCACTGCCAAGGAGAAACACTCCTTTCCCCACCATCTTCATACAGATAAATAAAAAAACTCCAAACCCCTAGATATCAGTTAAGCCAATGAGTGAAACATATGTATATGGCAGGACATTAGGATGAGAGGATGAAATCAAGTAAATATTTGAAATACATATAATGACACTGGTTTTATGTGCAGCTAAGTAGAAAACCACAAAACAGAAACTTATTGGTTCATTTATGAGTAGAAAAGATAACTAAAAGTACTGTTTTTACCTTGCTAACATGCTGATCATTAAAGCTGTACCACTGATCATCACTAAAAGATTTTATACAGGCGTAATAATGGCCACCAGCAGCACTTCCAGAATGAACCATGACAGAAAAGAGCTCATACAGTAAAGAACTCTGTGGAGAGAAGAAAAAGCTGTGATATTTATCCAGTGAAGAAAAGCTAAGCAAATGGTCATTTAAAAAAGTTCTAAAACAAGGACACAAATCCAGATATGTAAACAGTTGGATACAAAGAGTGGAATTGTGTAACAGAAATTAATTAATGCAAGAGGACTGAACAAAACCAGAGCTCTGCTAGGCTAAACTTCATACAGGAGTTTAGGTCTGCAAAGTTTAGGTCTATTTGCTATCACCCTTCTCCACACTTGCTGTTATACACTTTTTTTTCCAAGATAAATGGATGCAAATACAGGGCACTAAGGACATGCCTTCAGTGTTGCATATAAATTAAAAAATAAAACTGAATTATACTGACTCACAAGTGTTACAAGGATATTTTTAGACCACGCAGAAGAAACACTACATTCTCAGCATATCCTACATCCATTACTAAGATATCCAAACCAAAAAGCTTGGCTTGACAGCTTGTTTGCCTTGAGAACAAGTAGTATGAAATAACTGGCCAAAGCTACTGTCAATACTTGGACATCCCACTTGCACTACAGACACATTAAAATATTCTAGTCTTGTTCCAGTCAAGGGACTAGAATTAATTTTTTTTGTATTTTCCAACTAAGACTGACACTGTTCAGAACATACACCAAAAAAACCCTCTTAAATGGTTCCAGGTAAATATAAACAGGGCCAGATATGGAGATTAACGTGCAAGTCAGCCTTTAAAACTGTTCCTTTACAAAAGTACCAGCTGAAGCCAAACAGTCTGAATGAAAGCTACTGGCCTAATTTCAGATGAGTTCCCTGAACAACAATACATGAAGTACATACTGTAGACATTACCATAAAGTTCAAGATTTTTGGTGAATTTTGTACTGCCAAGAAAACTCAACCAAGTTTATCAGCGATCTCTACCAATCTTTATGTCCCACAGTAGGATGACTGCTATCCTGGACTGACTTGCTATTTAATTCCTTTATATTAAGATGACTGAAGGAATATTTAATGTTGAGACCCTTGGCTTCATCTATACCACTGATCAAAACTTTCCAATCTTCTCTTACCAAGCTGCGAGATGCTTTTGCAGCTAAATCTGGTAGGCCTTTGACAGCTGGCCACAAAGTAAAAACACTGCTCACAAGACAAAACAGGTCTTCAGTTTGAGGGTCTGCTGCCAAAACCAGTTATCTGGAAATTCTCAGTCTGACATGCTGGGAAGACCTTTATTTTCAGGTGATCTCTAAATCAGTTGAATTCTTTCCTTTCTTGTAGAGTCAATTTCTGAAAATTTAAATAAACTCACACACTCCCAACCTCTCACCCCACCTCCAGTGTCAGAATTAATTATACTTTTATCATTTACATTTGTGGTGCGCTGACCCTGGCAAAGAACCTCCAGCCAGTCAGTCACTACCCCCCTCAAGTGGGATGGTGGTGAAAATCAGAAGAGCAAAAGCGGGAACACTTGTGGTTAGAGACAAGGACAGTTTAATAAATAAAAGAAACAAAAAAAAGATTAATAGTGCAGTGATGCAAAGGCATTACTCAGCACTCTCCACCAGCAGACCAATGTTCAGCCAGTCTCTGAGGAACAGCAACTTTGGATAGCCCCCAGTTTTTCCTGCTGAGCGTGATGCTGCACAGCTGGGAATACGGCATGGAATAACTCTCTGGTGAATCCAGCTCAGCCTTGCCAGCTGTGTCCCTCCTTCCAGCCTCTTGCCCACCCTTTTAACATCCCAGTGTTAAACTTACCTTTTCACTGCCAGCTTTAGAGATCCTCTCTGCTGCACTATTGCTTTCAAGGCAGATTCCTTCATCAACTCCATCATCATTAGAAAAATCATTGCTCATCTGATCACTGTGACAACTGCCTTCATTTTCAGCTCCACTATCAGTGCAACTCTCGGTCTGAGGAGACTTCTTAAAAATAAGACATACACACTAACATTATACAGCATTGAAAGTTACACAGAACAAGAAATAACACTGTGAAGTGAAAAAAATCCACTCTATGAAACAATTAAATTCCTCAAAAAACTAGAGACCTTTGCAATTCAGCACCACAAACAGACTTGTTTCTGTTGGTGTCTTCAGTCCACCTCTTCAACATTCCTGAGCTTTGTGTGCAACTGAATGGTAATTAGCAGCTTTCAGACTTGGCAAGGTTGTATTTGTTACTAGCCTATTCCATGCACTAACTCAATTCAATACCTGGAAGACTTATATCAAACAACAAACCTGTTGTAACATGGCCCTGTTAATCAGAACTGACTGAAAATATTTTCAATCACAATCAAAGGCTTTTTTTTTCCATTTCAACTCACTGGACCGAGTCAAGGTATTACAGTAAGACTGATTAGTGTTCTATTAGCTTAAAAGCATGGTGTCACCAACACTATAAATGCAGCTCACTCAGTATACTCGTCTCTTACCTCTAGATAATTGTTTTGATTTCCTGAGAGCTGTTAATTTTATCTGAGTTCTATTCTCCCAGACCAACCTTCATTGTCATTTATGCCCCCCAGCCAGTGACACTTTGAGAGGTAATAAACTGCCTACATGGCATCCTTCCTAAGACAAAGGTTTGTAGAGAGCCAGAAAAGCCTTTCCATATGCATACCCAGGCAGTGTTTCTCTTATACCTGTGCAAGCCAACAAATGTTTTCAGGTATGAAATTAGAGGAGTAACATTGGTCTTCAGTGCAAAACACATGGTAAATACTTCTTGGTGAATGTAACTGCACAACACAAATTTTGGCCAAAACCAGAGGATTGATGGGAAAAAACAAAAATTTTAAAATCCTATTTCTACAGTATACACTACATGGTGATTCAGAAGGAAGGCATTAATCACTAATGATTTCTGGACTAACTTCAGTATTCAAAGTTTTGAAACTTTACATCACTTCTTATGACCAACACGGATTCAGACACAAGTTTCAGATAAATCTTCCATTCTGGAATTGCACTATATATGTAGAAGCCCTGAAACTCATGTCTTTAAATCAGCTGAGTGAAAATGTAGGAAATCTGGAACAGGTTCTTTATGGAAGCAGGAACCCCAACTACAGAGAACATGTTTCCTTTGCAATATTAAAAGAAAACAAATCCACGTGGACAGATTTAAAATCTTCAAATTATAGCACTAGCACGGTGAAAGAATATTTTATGTAGATGAATAATGTTGTTAAAATGGGTTTATAAGAATGGAATTTTGATTTTCATAATGAGAAACTTTAAGGAAGTTAAATGCTTTTCTCTGAAACCCAATACTTTACCTCATCTTCAACATCAATAAAGACACTCATGTCCAACTCTTCTGGAAAAGTCATGCGATCATTGAGTTTAATTCTGTGCATAGTGGTATAATCAAAGTCAAATCTCTTCAGCTGTAATGTCAGCAGGTACGGAAAATGCAAGAACCGCAGCCCCTAAATGAAACAAGGACAAGATTATGCTCCTGTTACCAGGATTAGTATTTATTAAAAGTAATTCCTGCAAATCATTTGGCCAGTCTTTACCTTCCTTGCATCACATTTCTTCTTACATCGCTCACAAAAGTACTGATTTGGGCCATCGAGGATCTCGGGCTGAATGAAAGCATGCAGTGCTTCTTCCTAAGAATAAAAACATGTTACCTCATTTTTAAAGAGTATTTACTGTGCAGCTATAAATTTACAATGAGACTGCAAACACATACGAATACTTCAATTAAATCTACCACCAAAATTTGATTGACAAACTTTGGTACAGACACAATATTCAGGTAAACATGATCAGAAATCAACCTTTCTACCCAGCCCAAGGTAAACAGTGAAACCACGATTACTGTTAACTGTATCTCATTCAGTATTTGATGAATCCCAATGGTCTTTGTTTTAATAGTTACATCTACTCCTGTTATCTTGCACATCACATTTAGTCATGTCTGTAGAGTCATCTGCTGTGAAAATGAGCTTATTTTTTTAACCCTGCCTTGTCCCTGTTCTTCCAGAATTTTGAGATGGTTCTTCTGCATTTCTAAAGGAGTTTTTCTCATGAGATCCAACCTAATATTTGGAGGGGAAAAAGGAAGTGGCAGAAAAAGAAAAAGTTACTCAGTTCCTCAATGCCCTGCATGAAGACAGCCTTAGTCCTGTTCTACCAAGGATCCTAGGAAAGTACATTGCAAGATCCCATTTTTAAGTGAAAGCTGGGGAAAGGACAGAGGGAAAAGTATTTGAGTTTTGCTCCCAAAGGAGTGAGAATGAGATATGGCCATCTCCTATAAAGACAGAAGTAGTTTCTAGCTAAACCTTATGAGGCAACGAAGCAATAACTGGAATTTTGTCTTCTGACAGCTGCCTAGTTTGGGGTAGTTCAAAAAACCCCAAAAGTTCTGTCATTAATGCTTACATCCAGGACTTCAATGGTTTCTACTTTGCTCCTCACTACAGCAAACAATATCCAAAACACAACCAAACTGATCATTACCCCTCTCCCTAACACAATTTGCAGCAATGATACTGCACATTAAGGTGTAAATACTCGAGAACAAACTTGTTCAAACAGAATTCACTAAGAATATTGAGATGGGCTGACTGAAGAATTTTACCCAGAGATTTTCAAAGTTAAAATCTATAACTCAGTCAGCTTGCAAGCCAATAGGCTCTGGGTTTCTGAACTCCAAGGGGAAGCCAGAAGTTCTCTGTACACGCATGGAGGTGAAAACAAATACAACTTGCAACAAATTTTTAAAAACATCATCCAGTAATGAAGGGCTGTGGATGTTCCCCTGAAGTCTGAGTAAGTAAGAAGGGGCTTAACTGGGCAGAGTAAACTCAGTAGTCATAACAGGGCTGGCAAAGAACTTAAGACTGGTATCTAAATCCTGTCACTTTGGGAACAAATCAAGGATATACCAGGTTCTTCACAAAAGGTCCCAGTTCTTCCCTTCTCTCTTCTTTCTTTCCAAGTGGAGGCAAGCAGCAAGGACAACAAAACAAATAATTTACAAAAGCTCTGTTGCTGTTCTAGGAGAAAGGACTTCTAAAAAAGGACTCTATTCCAGGTGACAACTATTCACAAATGAAAAACCTGCCAAATTCCTTAGAACAACTGTACAATGAAGGCTGTCATCTCAATTTCCCACTTTTTGATCCAGCCAGAAAGGCCTTTGAACAGCCCTGCAATCATAGCTCTTGGGCAGAGACTCTCTAGACATGTGAAAACCTTTTAGAGTTTGAATTGAACTGCTCTCTGTGTCTTTACTTCCTAAATGCTACAGAGGTTGAGTTGCTTTTTACTCCAGGGCCAAAACCAGCTAATGTTTCGTAAGATTATGTGCTGAAATGTGAGGAATCTCATTCTAAAATGTAAGAAAAAAGATGAAACAACTTAGAATCTGCTTAAAAAGAAAGTAGAAAAAATGCATTGCTGTATTTTGACTGTTATTCAGAACTATTTCAGTGAAAGCAAAAGAGTTAATGGCCAGTAGAGAAAACATGAATCAGAAAACATCACATAATGGCATCATAATCACAGTGACAGAACTGTCTCTTACGAGCCAAATGCCAGTTAAGGCAAGGAAAATATATTTTGAATGTAAGAAAAAAGTTGCAGCTCATGTATCAACATGAATATAAATGGCAATATATGAAGAATGGAACATAAATGATTGTGTAATGCTTATGTAGACTCATGTGATGTGCAATTTAACAAGGAAACACCCTATAAATTTTTACATAAGGCAAGAAGTGATGATGCTTTAGAGCCCTGAGAAGGCAATGAAGTATAATTACATCACTCTTGAGGTTTCACTGCTTACCACACATAGTGAGCTGGGCTTTGAAAGGCCTGATTGAAGCTCCTGGGACCTCCATTACATTTGAGCTATATAAATAGCCATGTATTTTTCAGTCCTTGGATAATGACCATTGCTGTTCCCCAGGCTTACTCTCTTGCCCCCTACACAATCTTTACACCAAGGTTAGTTCTGCTGATGAGGATGTTTCTTAATACAACTCCTATTCTAGTGCAGTTCACTGCTCTCTACTCTGACAGTTTACTCAGCAAAACCAGTGAGAGAGCTGTCACAACCTGTGGCACCACACATCCACTGCCCTGCAGCACCACTGCAAGCCAGTGCTACCTTAGAAGTTACCTTCAAAGTGGCAACTGTTATCTAGCCTTGGAGTTACTAAGCACTTCCAACATTCCCTACAAACACACTTCAAAATAAAGCACAAATGGTCAAGCCACAGATTAAGATGACAAAAGCTATTTAAATTTCTTTCTAGTTCAAAGAATCGAAAGAACAACACAGGCTGAAAGAAATTTCTGGAGATCATCTGATCCTAATCCCTTACTCACACGAGGTCCAACTTTAAGCACATTGCTCAGAGCCTTGTCTGGCCAAATTCTGAGTGTATCCAGTTTTTAATATTCTGAGATTTCTATCACTTAGCACACTAAAATGCTGTAACAATTCAACCTAACTACTGTCTGGCACTTGAGACAACCTTCCCTCCATAAAGATGCATTATGATCTAGTCAGTAGTTTGACAGGTACCATACTGCAAGCATTTGTAAATGTGTAAACTTGTAAAACTTCTGAATAGGAACAGTGGAACGTTTATGAAAACTTACACAACAAATGGCATTTAGGCAAAACTGCTCTTGGAAAAAACTAAAAACTAACCGCCATCTCAGGCTTTCAGAGCTCATCAGTTTTCCCATGTTCAAAGAGTACGTTCAATGAAAAATACAAGACCTCGTTGTTCCTGATCTAGCTTTACAAATAAAAAGGAATGATCACATCATCCATATTCTGCCTTCAACAGTTTGGCAAGGACACCACAAAGTAAGTTCATAAAGTTCAAATTAATTTCTGCCCTAAGAAGGACTACTTGTACACATACTTACACCCTCAAAAGAAAAGCTATCGTACAAAAGGTCTTGAAAACTAACAACGCTTAACAAAACACAATGTATTTGCTACACCTCCAGAATACTTGGATCATTACTAGTTTCCTGGTGTTACAAATCAACTCTCACTGTTTTCTAGTAACATAACTTCAGCATCACTGCTAGTTCCCAGTTGCATCTACCTTTCTCTCCACTGTTCATCCTGCAAACTAATTTTTTTACTGCAAAACATTTCAGCTTATGTCTAATGTTGTTAAATTCGGGCATCTATACAAAAGACACTAGTACCTACAAAAACCAGAATGTGAACTGTTGCTCCTGTTTACCTCCCTGAAATAAGCTAGATGTTTTTATGCCTAGATTTCTACTGACCTCAAGAAAAGCCTGATTCAGGGGTGTTTTTGACACCATACCCTCTAACAATGCAGACAGCCTAAGTACTTTTTCAGAAACCATCTTGAGTTACAGACTGACAACATCTCAGTGCCCCTGAGTTTGTAGCTAAGCTGTCTCACTACATGGAGTTGGGGGACAAAGTGGGGAATCAGAAAGAAAAATTCCAAATGCAAACCTTAAGACTGCACCAAAGAATTTCAGAATTAGTTCGTATTAGGAAATAAAGAAAGCATGACATTACCCTTCCCAGTTCTTCAATGGCCCCATGCATTGAGAAGTAATACACGTATAAATTCATGTAACATTTCAAGTATCTACATTTCTTTGGAAGTACACAATGTTGAACAGTGGGATAATACTCTTTAAATGGCATTCTACAGATTACCCTTACTTAAGGCTCATCCATCCATTCTCTCTTATTAGAAAGTAATGGAAAATCACTTACCTCTAACTAGAGTTCTTTGAAGGTAGTATCCTCCTTAGATCCCCTATCTTGGGTTGTGTCGCCTGCTGCAAGTTCCCTCAGGAGCTGACTAGCAAGGTCTAAAAAGTTTTACATTCCCTTCTATAAGCCCTATTAGCGCATGTGTGAAGTTTTTGATCTCTCACTCAGACCCTTTTACCTACACCTACTAAATCACCATCATCTATGGATCAATGGAGGATACTACCTTCAGAGAATTCCATTTAGAAACAGGCGATTTTTCCCTTCTCCAAAAGCAAGTATCCTCCATATCTCCCCACTGCTGAAGACTACAGAACTAAAAATTACATCTGCTATTGATCATACAAATGCAGGGAGGAGAATCAACTGAATATAATCAGAGTATGAATTGAAAAAGCTCAAAAATTGAAGCATCAATACAAGTTGCAACCATGTAAGTTTGTGTAACAAAAATCTTAAAACTATTTTCCTCAATGTAGTAAACCCAGTAAATGCTGACTGAAAGGAAAAATATCAAATACTATTAAAAGTAATCTGATATTTAAGTCCTTATTTGTTCAAGTTTTCTGTTTTACAAATAGACAGTCTCTTTTTAGCATCGCACTACAGACTTGTCCACTAAAGAAAAAAAATTTTCCATTTGAGACACGTGTACAACGCATTGTTAAATGCAGAATTAAACTACATGAACTGAATAGTTTTCATTACTTTTAATAGATCACAAAAATCTGATTATTGAATAAAATTACAACAAGTAAAATTTGGTTCAGCGAATATTGCTAGAAAAAAGGTGAAAAGGGAAGCCATCTGTATAAAATATCAATCTGTATTAAGACAGCTTCAATTAGCTGGATAGTTCCAGAAAATTTTAATGCAATCTTAAAAAGATTTCAAAGGACTTTACTAACTTGAATCCTTTTTCCTAGATCAATGTCCCTCACCTTTACTACTTCTCAAGATCAGTATGTAAAGTTTCAAAGTATGAAGTATTTTGGAGCTACACTGCAGTTTAAATTAATCCTAACAATTCTTAACAGAATTACTGTTAAGAATTACAGACTGTTAATGCTTTGAAAATATCACCAGCACACTAAACACAGAAGGAAAAATACTTAATATATAATAAACAAGCCAATTACACAAGTGTTTGTTTAAAACAACCTTTACTGAAAGATTTGTTTGATTCATTCTTATTCTTTCTCACAATTCCATGCATAGTACAGGCATCCTAAGCCACAACTGTGGAATTTCACAGTTTGTAATCTCTTTTTCTCAAGGGGTGGAAAAACTGAAACAAAAGAACTTCCATCGATCTACTAAGCAATAGGTATGCTTGCCAGCATCAGTAAAGCTGGAGCAAAAGTGACCATGAACATTGATGCAGAACAGGATTTTTGAATCATCATCAAATTGCTTATTAAAAGGATATGGTATTTAAGAAATGAACTTTAAAAAGCACAGCAACAACATGGCAATTAAACTAAAAATTTTATGTCGGTGTTCTGTTCTTTCACTAAGACTTTCGACAACACTATGAAAATTTAGCAGATGTGCCAATAAAAAGAACAACCCAAATAAAACTTTGTGATCTCATAAAAATCTCTCAAGTAAATGCTGAAGATTTTATCAGGAAGAAAATAATTGATTACTGCAGCCCTAAGGTAATAAAGTTGCATTTCCCCTCCCCTTATACATGCACCAGTAGGACTCATTGAAGGGCAAAAGGAAAAAAAAAACCAAACCAAAAAATAAACCAAAAAGCCAAAAAAAAAAAAGAATAATCTTGTAGAACTTGCTAGCTGGTTCACTGCACAAAGACGAACACCCCAAGATGGAGTATCTAGGATGATACTTACCACGGAACCAATTCTACCACTGTGGCATTATGTATTCTATGTGTGTATGGATGCACTATTAGGCAGCATAATAGTACACACCACGCTAGCAAACGCCTGGCTGGAGCCATAGGGCCGGATGACCAAAGGGATATCCAGGTAAGTGTCGATTCTCCAGCCTTCATAGCCACACTCTAGACATCTCACATAGTCCTTCAGTTTGCCTTGATACAGTTGATTTATAAGATCAGCCTGCAACAAACAGATTCGGCAACAGAGATCTTAAAAAAGCAACCAATACCCTATTTCTTTAGTTTTACAAGAAAATACCTTTTTGTTAATTAAGTCTTAGTTGCATGGCTACACATTTAAAACATCATTCCCCAGCAGGACATCCATCTCCTGATTTCTTATTTTCCCCTGCCCAAAACACGTATCAAACGAGCTTCTCCAATTATGTTACGTAAGCTTCAGTCTCCTTTACAGCCAGTCTTAAGTGACTACAAAAGCACCAAACTGTAGTTTTAAAACAAGCCTGATCTTGCAGACACTGTTAACAGCCTGACCATGCAGTCCTTTCCCGTGCTCCCAGAGACAATTTACCAATTTACTCCTATTTACCAATCTACGAATCTCGTAACTGGCCTGCAAGAAGTTGGCCGTTTATCAGAATGTATCATGTGCCATGAATATTCCTAACTTTCTCTCCTGCATTAAGAAGGGAGAGCTTGAGCTTCAAGAAGCCACAACAAAGCCTAATAAATACTGACAGCAAGGAAGTTCTTGTGGGAGTTACACAATCACTTTCTGTGCTTCAAATAAAGACTGAGCATCCAGAGTGCAGAATATTCCACTTTAATTGGGGGAGGAAAACAGATGCAACACACCCTTGAAAGTCATACATTATAGTAGGTCAGCTATCGTATCAAACAAGAAAACTGGAAACTACCACATATTTTCAATAAGCTGGTATGTAAAATTTAGTAAATTATTTTTACAATCATTAGAAAACCCAACAAAACTCCACAATACTACACCACTGAATGAAGGAAGACAGTTTTTCCAGGCTTACCTGCTCTGTTTGCTTCCATTTCTGCTCCAAAGCATCAAACATGACTCTACAAAGCTCCTGCACATCATGCTGCTGCCATGCTGTTAGAAATTGAAATTATTATTAGTTAAAACAAGAGATGTTATTAGTCTCAATACTGACTGTAGCCTGAGAATGCTTGCTAAAAAACTACTCATTTGTTTAAGTCTGTACCTACATCATTCACTACCAGGCCAGTGTTCAATTCCACAGGCAGCTGCCTCACAATGTAAGTCAGAAAAATAAGCAGCCAGCTTGCTCACAATGTTTATGCATAAACAAGAACTGTGTACATAAGCAAGAATATGTGAAAAATACAGAACTGCTAATGTACACTGGTGTAAAACAAACTGCTTCTGATTTCTGTCCCACTTTGTGCTGATTCTCCAAAACCCAATTTCCAACTCCTTACCATCAGGTGATAATGGAAAAATCAACAGGTTATGGGGCAAAATTACACCACACAAGTGTAAAAAAGACAAATACAGTGTTTGTTTTGAAGTAGACAATAACATGGGTAATTCCATAAATGCAACATCGGCATTTGACATTCATGATTCAAAACAGAAGAAAGTTTCCTATAAAGAATTACTTCTTTAGAAACCATTAACATCTGTAAGTACAGTTTAATTACAAAAATTTAAAGCTTTTTACTTTAACAGCCTAAAACTCGGAGATGCCATTTCTTTAACAGGCACACCCCACAACAAGGTATCCATGTAGGCTATTTTGCTTCCATTGAAAAAGTCGATTCTATTAATTAGTTTTAATTATTCTGGTATTTTCCCCCATGAACAGCAGTCTAGCCCCCAGCAGGCAACAGCTGAAGCAAATCACAGCAGTTTAACAGCTGCACATTACCTTCACTACTATCCCATCCAAAACTCCGTGTAACATCTGTTGTTTCAATTGCCCTTTTTTTGCTGGTCTGAAGTAAAACAAACAGTCTTTGAAGCTGGTAGGGAATACTCCTCTCAGGATCCTCTTCAGATTCCTCAAATTCCCACCTATTTGCAACACAAAATATTTGACAAATAAAACTGCTTTGAAAACATTACTCAAAAAGGCATTAAATCAACATTTAGTACATTTCAGGAGGTCTGCCATGTCACAGGTTGACTGCAGCTCTGTTTCTTGGGAGAAGTCAAATGCAGTTGCTTTCCATTTCAGCAGTAAATGGCAATGATACTTTTTAAATGTATGAACATAACAAAAACAAATGAAAATTTTGAAGCCATTCACTGCACAGACATGAACTGCACTTAGCATCAAGTTCAACTTTAAGTCTGATGTTTTCAAGATTCTTTAAAAAGCTCATCCATGCCACAACCAGTAACTTCTATTTTACTGAAAATTTGAAGCTTTTAAGCAGATATAATTTATAAGTCTATCCAGCTTGACTTCAATTATGCTTTCCAGTATCCAAACAATGAAATTTTGACAGGCGAAATTCCAAAGGGTCTCCTACCAATATGAACCAGCACAAATTTAAGAAGTTTTTGATTCTATATACTCACTTATACAATGCATTTCTAAATTCAGGAGTCATGAAAAGTGTTTGCAGAAGGCTGTTCAAGTAGCAAGTCATGGCTTGATTTACCAGCCCCACATAACCTAAAAATACGAGAATAATGAGATGGAAATAATGTAAAAAGATGGCAAATCACTTCAAGAGTTAAAACATTTGGCAAGAAAACAATTCTGTGATAGTGTTTAAGAACTGCATTCATCTGTTGTTATTTACTGTTATTGGCAATGTAAATGGAGGGAATGTTATAATTTCTGAGAGCAATAGAGAATAATAGTTTATATAACAGAAATAATTCTCCTGAACGGCATGAAGTTGGTTTTTTGATCACAATAACAAGTAATATTTAATGCCGAATACTACACCAATGGGGATATAGGGAACTATAATTAATTTAATAGCGGATTTAAATATTTTACAGATAAACTAGAATTTTCTAAGAAACAATTGTGCTTACTTATTGCCTGATGTCTGCTAACAGTATCCCAGTAATAATGTTAATATAATTTGTATCTGCACTGGTTTTATTATTGTCTTAGAATCAGAAATAAAAAAACATACATCTCAAGTGCACCCACAACACTACTATTCTAAACCCTTTCCCCTTAAATAACTCATTAAAAAAACTAATTAAACTACTAAAACTGTGTCGTTTTTACTAGCTGAAAATGAAATCGTTTACTTATATTACTCCAAGTTATAATTTTAAGATTTGCTCCAAAACATGCAATATTAGCGACAACTGGATAGCAAGGAGCATATACTGAAGCATAGTATAATAAAGAAATAAAATATGCCTATTTATACTCTGAAAACTATTGAAAAAAAATAATCTCAGTACCACACTAGTAATGAAAAGGCAGCTACTCCACACATGGGCATTTTCTGTGAAGAGACTGAGTCAGAACATTTGTACTTTATTTATTACTCTACACTATATAAACCATCTTTTGAGTTATATTAAATAAAAAAAAAGGTACATGGCAGATAAACTTTCTTATTTGTCAAAAAGCCTTAAGCAGGTGTGAAGTGGTGTAACACAGATTAGTGGCTGCTCAGTAACTTTACTCTGAGGAGTTTCTCTCTTTGCAGCTGTAATTTGCTGTCTCCTCCGCCCTGCTGAGCAGCCTCCGGGAATCCCGGGCCCTCCCCTTCCCCAGGGAGCCTCTGCTGGCTGGGGGGGTGCAGGAGGAGCCTCTTGGGGAATCCTCTAGGAGGCAGAGGAACTGCAGCTGGTGGCAGGAGGTTCCCAGGCCCAGCACAGAGCAGTGGCAGGACTGGTACTGATTACCCCTTCAGCTGGGAGTGAGCACCCTTTGCTGATCCAACCCTGACTACTGAACTAGGGACGAGGAGCATGCAAACACTGCAAAGGAGGACCCCGACAGAGTCTGAATTACCCTGTCCCAAGTAAGGAAAGGATGGAATACAGTTCTTTCACTTCTAAAGTGATGTGGGAACATCATAACAAACATGATAAAAAATGTAGCAGTGATGTGGGTATCTTTCAAATAAATTGCAATTGATTTAAAAAAAATAAAATCCTGAGGTGCTGCTATTTGAAAATGTGCTAAAATAATTACAAATCAGCATTGCCTTTACAAGAGAGAACACGATACCTGTCTCTGATTTGCTCAGGACTGAAGAATAAGAATAGCTTTGACTGACGTAGTCATTGGTACAGCCAATAGAGCCTTCTCTCGGAAGGGGGCCTATAAATCTCTCTTGTGCACTGTCATCTGTTGGACCTGACTCCTCCTGAAAACACAAACACACCCGGTGCGTGCAAAAGTTAGACAATACGTTTTTACTGAAGTACCTGAGTTCTACTTTTCTCTCATGGCTAAGAAACCAATTTTGCCATGCACATCACACCATTTTTTCTAAATTGCAGATACGCAGTGTAACTTTAGTTCTGCCCTCCAAATTCTCAACTCCTTGACACATTGTTCTTAGCACCAGCAGAAGGAAAGGTCCTTTGGAATTCTGCATAACCAAATACAGTACTATAATGCACACAAGCAAGTTTGCACTTTAGCATCTCCTGTGTCTCAAGTTTTCTGCACTGAAATACAGAATAAGATTTTTCCTAGACATTTCACTCCATTACTCTTTCAGAATCATCCTTAAATTGACCTTAAGCACAAATATTTACACGTGGGGGGTTTTTCCCCCTTTTCAGATAATTAAACTCCACAACAAAGGCTAAGTAGGCCAGCATTATGCTGATACAAGAGCTGAGCAATAAATCTTAATACATCACAAGTCTGTCCAATCCTTGATTTAAATATATTGCAGCTGTGTGTATCATGCATTTGAGGAACAGAAAATTTTTAAAAATTCCTTATGGCAAACAGTGGCTTCTAGCAACACTGCCAACTCTTCTTTTACATCTATTTACTTATGTATCTATCCATAAAGGTAAATGTGGAAGCAGAAAACTGCTGTTGATGCAGGGCTGCCATTTCTGAGAATTCTGTCGGAAAGGCCTAATATTGCTTTCAAACATCCAGAGGAAAGGGATTGGATATATGACTAAACATGTATTATTGAGACTTATCTCTGAATGTGTCAAAGATTAATTAATCATATAACCTTAGAAAACTCCTTGCAGGAAACATGACATAAATATTTGACGAGCATGAATAGAGTGACAGCAAATCATTACTAATGGAACTGGCCCTACTCAGGAGAAATGTAAATATAGTCAAAGTCTGTTGAGAAGGTTCCCAAAGAAGCTCATTATGAAATACTCAGCTCAGTTTTATTTCACTTTCTGATCTTACACAAGCACTACAAAGAACATACACCTCTCCCCCAACACAGTGGCTTATGTAGCTGAGTGAAGATTTTGCTCACCTGCATTACATGAGGCTGCTCACCATCCTTGTCTGTCAAATGCAGAAAGTTCTTCTTCCCTGGCTCAAAACCAGCATCAAGAATGGTTTTGTCACTGTTCTGATCTATTGGCGTCTGCTAAAAAAGAGTAAAACAACAGAAACATCACTTTTTAAAGCCAAGTCCACATGCAATTAACAGATTCCATCCAAGTACATTGCTTGACGTGGCTGCTGACACAGTAAGACCACAGGAAAATAAATAATTATCCAGTAAACAAAACACACATCACTAGTACTGAAATAACTTGGGAACAGTTTAAGAAATGTTACAGTCTAATGCTGAGATGTTGGTTGATCTATTCAGGAGTCAGACACTGGTCTGTAAGTTTCTTGTGAACATCACATTATCCAGTGTCCTCTATAGCTTGCAGACACTTTTTCCTTTAAAGGAAAAAAAAAATTACTTTCAGCAGGCATAAACATGACCTGAAATAAACTCACGTCTATTTCTTAACAAATCTTGTAAAGTTTTCTAGGTGCATCTAAAGAAATCATATTAACTAAAACCAACGCGGATTTACAATAAAGCATAGGAGTGGTATTAATATTTTTTTAATAATATAATATATTCAAATAGGTCTAAGAAACATCAGGAGTCACTACACAACATGCTGCCACCGAGAAGAAAACATTTCTCAAACAAGATCACAGGAAACTCAGACTATTTATCATGGGTATTATTATTAAAAAGACATGCTGATAACGAGAACTAATGTTACATCTGAACGACCATATTCGTTTTTCGTTTAATGATTAAACAAATGTATCATTAAAGAGCACACTTGCAGATTAAAATTCAGCCAAATCAATACAGCGGTGTCAGTCCGCTGTGGTGCACCCAACCACAAAATGTTATGGGAATTAAATGAGCACTATGCAAGACAGAAGGAGGTTTTCTATGCTGTGGAGACTGAAGTGTTTGCCACCCAGAGGAAACAGAAAGCACTCCTGCCATACCGTGTCAGTGACATTATCTCCACTGCCCCACATCAAATCAAAAGATCCGTTCACGTAGCCCACTTTGGAAGCCACGTCTTCAAAGAGCCGTTTAAGTGGGGTGGAAGCTGGCAGGTTCAAGGTAATGCGCTCATTCACCGTCTTGGAATTCGTGGTGTCCTGTATTATACACAGCACCCTGGGCTCCTCAGCAGCACTTTCTGCCTGGAATGACAGCAGACAATTCATGAGGAAAATTAGGAACACTTAGGAGTTTAACTGAAAAATCAAAACAAGACTTCACCAATAAAATGTAGTATACTTTTAAAACCTAAGGTTCCTGAAATTGGGCTTTATTTTCCAAAGCATGAGAAAATTAAGAACCTTCCAATTTTGAAAAATATATAAAAACAAGCTCCATTTTTATAGAAGAAGAAGGAATTTGTATGGGTGTGGGGTCAGAGAAACCGCTCAGGTTCCGCACAGAATTTCTGCCAGCAAGCAGATAGAAGACTGCTTCAAAATCAGGAACAGACTTCCAAGTCATCACTTCCAGCTCATATTTTGCTTTGACACAATCATAAATGCTGCTGAGGCAGAATATACCTTCTGTGACTTTCAGGAATGCAACCCAGAAAATTTGGAAGCTCCCAAGCAACCTTGGAAGCTGACCACTAAACAAAAAGTTTCATAATCTAGCTGCCAACTTCCTACTAACACCACTGCTGAGTTGCAGGAGATATTCTTCTGCCTGAACAAAGTAAGAAAATTAGCACTGACAAATGGCTACTGGACAAAGTAAAGAGAGTTTAAACAGAA
Organism: Callaeas wilsoni; assembly: GCA_013398955.1. Lineage (NCBI taxonomy): Eukaryota > Metazoa > Chordata > Aves > Passeriformes > Callaeidae > Callaeas > Callaeas wilsoni. The sequence goes on along the minus strand of VWPU01002153.1, from coordinate 103,208 downwards.
ACTTCAACGTATCTGAAATCAGAACAATAATGATCTTGAATGAAAGTGGCAATGGAGTAATAATAAAATTTTCTGGATCCAGGTAAGCCAAGAAAAATGGCATTTTTCCAACACTGAAAATCCAGGAAGTCAAAGACCTAAGCACAATCAATTAATTCTCTCAATTATTCAAAACTGTAGAACAAGAAGGAATAACTGATATTTAAATACACATCTCATAGGAAAGGGTCAGGCAAGTAAAAGGAATCAGTCCTTCAGGGACTCAGCCTTTTCAAGCTGTAACACACAGAAAGCATTAGTAATGCATTGTCAGAGTGCCCAAATCTCAGTCCACAGCTAAAGGCCACAGCATCCAAAAAGGCAAAAAACCACATGCAGTGGTATCACGATTCTCAGTGGGTAAGAATGACAAATGGCACTAACTACGTTCATGCTCAAGCTCTCAGCTACATCACAAACATCTTCTAGAAATTACAGAACTACAAAGAAGACGTGAACAACTTCAGAATCCCTTGGAATTCTACTCAACCAGCGTCACAACACAGAGGAGCACTACCAAAGTGGTACAGTCCCTTCTGAGAGCTCTTACATCACCAAACCCTCTGAAAAGGAACATGGACATTCCAGCTGATGCTGCATGCCTTCATTCACAGGATTGCAAGATCTGCTGGCAGCGCTCACGCAAGGATAGAATAAAATGTTAGCTGACTGAAGCATCTATTCCTATCATCGTCACAAAAAAGTTCTTAGAGAAAGGCAAATAAAACCACCCTCGACCCAATCTGTATGTTAGTTTGCTTTTGACTGGGATTTTTCTTAAGGCTTTGGAGTCCCATTTCTTTAGGTTTATCAAATGAAATATCCTGTGTGGAAGCCTTCATTAACTGCATGCTCAAAAAGATTCAAGGCACCATTTGCAGCAAATCTGTAACACCTCATACTTTCCATCTTTATGGAAGAATTTTACATTTATGAACTACTTTCCAAGACGACACAAAACTATTCCTGAAACACTAACCACACATTAAGAAGAAAACACAATTTGGAAGTCAAAGTAATTTTGCCATATTATATCCTCACTTTCATCTACAGCACCCACAGAGACACACAGAGCTGTACTTAACTAGACTAAAATTAAATTTCACCAGTGATTACTTCTCATGGGCTCGTTCCTTGAAATTTCCCAGCACAGCATATTTTTTTTGTTTGGTGTTGTTTTTTTTTTTCCCCCCCTTTTTTGCTGAAGAAGCAAGTTCTCTCTTCCACTGCGTGGTTGGGAAAGAGAAGGTAAAGTTTGTACAGTGGTCTTCTTTACTGTTTTTTTGGTTTTGTTTTGGTTTATTTTTTCTTTTTTTTTTTGAAAAGGTGAGCAGCAGCTAAGACCCAAAAAACTTGAAAGATCAGCCTATATTTACATGCAGGTCCCTCAGCAATGGTAAAGGCTTGCTCTGGGTAGGAGCCCATCCTGCTCTAAAGAACACTGCCAGGGAGGTTGAGGCATTTGCTACTATTCATACAGGTTCACCTCAGAAAACAGAAGCTAATTTGGATTTAATTATCCCCACACTGATTTTGTATTGATCCCATGACTCGATGGGCTACTGTGTATGACCGTATCATGAGCAGTTCTGCACTGGAGACTCAATTCCTTGCGCTACTGCTTTTACATAACCAACACTAACTCCCCTCCACTCTGCAGGAGTTCCCTATAAAGTCAACTCCTCCCACTCACACTTTCCCTGCTGCCCTGGATGGTGAATCAGTTGGGACTTGCATTACACTTGCTACTGAAAATAATTAGACACACAATATCTGAGGGATGGAAATAACATTAAGGGAACAAATTATAGACGATTACAGAAGATTTGCTGGTTGGGTTGCTGGATGCTGCATGTCACACAAATCCTCTCCTCCTTGTTCACAGATGGAATTCTGACAGACTGAACTGGTTTAACTCAGGGTTAGTGTAGCAAAGGGTATTAAGCTGTCATTCATTCACACTGCCACCGCTTCAAGTTGTTAGTAGTAAATAGATAAAGCAAAAATAACCTCAGCCCAACTCCACTCATGGAGAGCATTCACACATACCAGCTGAACTAGGCGACGACAATGCAGCACCTTGTTTGGGGCTACTTTACTACAGAAATAGTGTGAAAAGCAGGACTGGCCAGTGAGAGATCCCTCAGCTATTTTGACAGGCTGTTATCAAACCAAGTCCACAACAGAAACACAGAAATTAATTTTAACCATTACATAATTTGATATATTATGAGAGCAAAACAATTCCTTTTTTTAATGCAGAGATAGACAGAGCCAAAACCTCACACGACAGTGTAAAAACATATCAACACATACTCAGTTTGAAACTAACATTAAGACTGAACTTGATACATACATCATCTTTGTATTCAAGAACATGCACGAAGAGTTTAATGTCAATAGCTCATGCCTATGTTAAAATAAACGGAAGCTACAGCATCATGCCGTTATTATGTTTCTTGGTTATCATTTTATAAAGTTGATTTCATCTGTCTACCTGTGAAAATTTCTTCTTCATTTCAGCAAAGATACTCTGTCTGCAACTCCAAAACATATCCTATAGTATTTGAAAACAAAATTAACAAGTCATAATAGTTGAAAGTTCTAAATTGACTTTTATATAGAGTCATTTTTGTGGTATAAAAAAACACTATTACTGAGTTTGGAAACACCATTCACACAATAACTTAAGAAGGAATAGGATATTTTAATATTTAAATTATCATAGTAGTGTTACAGACAATGTCAGTTAAGTTGTAATACACAGACTACATTTCATAAAGTAAAAAGTGAATGGATAAGAAAATGTAAACAGCAATTCAAGACATGAATTCATAGTAACACTTTCCTTGATTATCTTTAAAACATGCCAGACATTGGTAAATGTTTTACCTCAAATGGTTCAAGGGTAGGATTAGCATACAACCCTGTAATTCAGTTTATTTATAAATTATGAAGCTGTCCAGTTTCATATGAAACTATTCTTTCATGCCTGAATTATTTCCTGTGGGGAAGTTTTATTAATATGAGTCCATTTCGAAGTATGCAGCTGAAGGTAGAACAGAGATGAAGCTACTGACTTTATTCCTAACACTCTTAAAGAAAGCCTGCCTTGGTATCTCTGATGTACCATCAAAAATTCAACAACAAACATTACCTGCACAAAATTGTTTTCTGACTAAACATCAAATGAACCCATTTCTGAATCTCAAGTGGTGCACTTTGAATTTTTCCAGAAAGGAAAAACAAGAAGTGAGAATGAAGATGCTAATAACATCACTGCTTTTCTCCAAATTTCTTCAACTGCACCCTCAGTAAAGATTATCAAAACAAAAACCACTGACACGATCTTTACTGACGTGCCCTATTTGCCCCACCAAATGACCTACAAAAATAGCCCAAATTAGACTACTGCATTGAACTTCTCAGCAAGATGACACATAAGGCAAGATTTTTTTCTTCACGTATCAAGAACTGAAGGTCCAGTTCGGAAGTTTTCATATGTCAAGACTCTGTCTAGAAGTTTCATTTACACACCAGTTTGTAATTTCAGATTTGAGAGATTTCAGATTTAAACCATACAATTTACATGTTTTGCTGCTTACTGGTTTTACCTGCTCTCAATTGAAAATCATTCTGTTAAAATGACCCAAAGGTTAATGGAGTCCCAGAACCATAAATCTGAAACTGCTGATTTGTAGTATTATCATCATTATCAAATACATTGCCCTGTGTCAAAGACTTAATTAAGACTTCCAATTTTCCTCCTAATCAGGCACTCCAAAGAACCCTGACTTTAGCCTGAATTCCTTCTCTCCAGAGACAGGCAAGCCAAGTCTGTTACACACAGAGGCATGTGTAATTTTGTGGAGTGCTATTTGACTTGGTGCACACAGTGGAGGGTGGGAGGACAGGCTTCAGGTATCACCTGCACAAAACTATCTACAGGTTGCTTCTTTTATAAAAATGTTCCTGTGCTGGCTTCTCAGCTCTTGTTTTTCCAGTTAAGGACTGCTGGAAGATTTTCAAGAGCTACTTCACTAAACAAATTCCATGTAACAGATCAAACCAATCAGATATACAAATTATACTGTTTATACAATGCTCAGAAATTTTAGAAGTAACTGAGAGCTTTCAGCTGCTTCAGAAGTTGAGAAGACAAATCACAAGTCACAGAATCACAAAACCATTTAGGTTGGAAAAGACCTCCAAGATCATCAAGTCCAACCTTTGATCATTACCATGTCAACCAGACCACGGCATTAAGTGCGACATCCAGTTGTTTCCTGAACACCTGCAGGGATGGTGACTCCACCGCCTCCCTGGGCAGCCCTTTCCAAGGCTTAACAATCCTTTTTGTGAAGAAATTCCTCCTGATATCCAACCTGAACTTCCCCTGTGGCAGCTCCAGGCTGTATCCTCCATCCTGTTTCTTGTTTCCTGTGAGGAGAGGCCGATCCCCACGTGCCTCCACCCTCCTTTCAGGCAGTTCTAGAGAGTGATAAGGTCTCCCCTGAACCTACTTTGCTCCAGGCTAAACACCCCCAGTTTCCTCAGCTACTCCTCTTAGGACTTTTACCCTCTAGACCCTCCCGGCTCTGTTTCCCTTCTCTGGACTCGCTCCAGCCCCTCAATGTCCTTCCTGAACTGAGGGGCCCAGAACTGGACACAGCCCTCGAGGTGTGGCCTCACCAGTGCCTGGTACAGGGGGACGGTCCCTGCCCCGGTCCTGCTGGCCCCACTATTGCTGATCCAGGCCAGGTGCCGCTGCCCACCTGGGCACTCCCTGGCTCAGGCTCAGCTGCTGCTGGCCAGCACCCCCAGGTCCTTTTCCACCGGGCCCTTTGCAGCCACTCTTCCCTCAGCCTGTAACAAAGCACGGGGCTGTCGTGACCCAAGGACAGGACACAGCACCTGGCCTTGCTGAAATCACGAGGATGTGTCCATCTCTCAAATGCAACATTCTCTAGTTTTCAATTAAAGCATCCACTCCAACACTCTGAATAAACTTTGTAATAACCTCTGGTTCAATTCTACACTTTACAAAAAAGCTTCTCTCAGCATGGAAATGTATTTGAAGTGCAATTAAGAGACCAAAGGTCATTCTATAAAGTTGCTTAATTTTACCCTGATAAAAGTTATTTTGGAATGCACCAAGCCAATTATTACACCTCACAAAATCAATAAGCATATTAACTACACAGTTCAAGACTTTCACATTAACTTACACACTGTATTCAACACGCAAATGCAAAAACACCTTACTGTCTTTTCCTCAGAAGGAATAAGAGCAACTACTCAGGTAGCAAGGATGTCTACCCAGTACATGGAAGAAGTCCTCAAAGCTCCATGCTGCTATGTTGCCAGTGTGACATAGTACCCCAGTGGCTTAGGAAAACAAGCTGCAGACCCTCAACTGCATCAGCACCTAAAAGGCAAACGCAGACTGCTACTTAAGGCTACAATTTACAAAATCATCCTATGATTATTTTAGCACAGAAAACTTTTCAAGCCAATATTTTGGTCAACAGATAATTGAAACTGTAATTTCAACTGTTAACCGTAATTTTAAAAAAATACTGAAACACTGACACTTTCATCCCAAGTCACTCCATCTTGCTGAGGGTAGGAATCCAGCAGGATGGAGAGCACCCTCAGCCAGTTTGCTGACAATAAGCTGTGTTGTGCTGTCAACATGATGGACGGAAGAAATGCCATCCTGAGGGACACTGACAGCTTGAGAGGTGGAGCCGTGTGACCCTCATGAAGTTCAACAAAGCAAAGTGCAAGGTCCTACACCTGAGATGGGACAATGCCAAACACACCTACAGGCTGGGCCGAGAAGTGACTGAGAGCACCCCGGAGGAGAAGGACTTAGGGGTGATGGCTGATGAAAAACCTAACACGAGCCAGCAGTGTGAGCTGGCAGCCCAGAAAGCCAAATGAATCCTGGGCTGCATCAAACGGACTGTAACCAGCAGGTCAGGGAAGAGGATTCTGCTCCCCTACTCTGCCCTCATGAGTCCCCACTGCAGGTGCTGGTTACGTTTCTGGCGCCCACAGCATAAGGAGGACATGGACTGTTGGAGCAAGTCCAGAGAAGGGACATGAAGTTGGTAAGGGGACTGGGGTACCTCCCCTACAAAGACAGGCTGATAGAGTTGGGGCTGTTGAGCCTGGAGAACAGAGAGTTGCACAGAGACCTCATAGCAGCAGTATCTGAAGGGCCTACAAGGAAGCCAGAGAGCAACTGTTCATCAGGAACTCTAGTGGTAAGGCCAGGAGTAATGGGCTCACACTGAAAGGTGAAATTTAGATTAGATATATGGAAGAAATTCCTTACTGTGAGGGTGGCGAAGCACTGGCACAGGTTGCCCAGGGAAGCTGTGGAATGCCCCATCCCTGGAAGTATTCGCGGCCAGGCTGGAGGGGGCTCTGAGCAACCTGGTCTAGTGGAAGGCCCTGCCCATGGCAAGGGAGGCGGAACTAGATGATATTTAAGGTTCCTCCCAACCCAAACCATTCTATGGCCCTTTACATTTTTCTGTTTCTAGAAATGTGATGATGATAAGCCTGCACGTAGAAGATTTCTGACTATTAGACCAGACTTACCAAAGACTCCTTACAATACAAACAAGCCATCAATACACAGGTCTGACCTGGGTAGACATTCTGGAGGGCCGTGCTACACAAGAATTTACACCCCGTGTACCTTTCCAAAAAGTATGTCATCTTTCTTCCATCAAAGATACATACCTCCAAGTTGCAGAGCATAAAGCATGTTGTTGTACTGAAGCAATTCAAGCTGTATTTCTGTATATACTAACAAAGGCAGCATTGTTATTAGTGCCATCTGCAAGACAGACATTTGCTTTGACCATATAGGTTCTGTATTTGTTGAAAATAAAGGAACAGAAAAACCAGAGTGTTACTAGATCTGTCACAACAAGATTCAAATGCAGAACTGCAGTGGTTTTAACACTGCATTTAGATGTGGCTTGCTATTTTTCAGCCTTGAATCACTGAGTTAATTAAAATTCTATAGCAGCATTTCACTATTTTAACTCTTGCTTCATTTTTATAAAATTATTCTCAGAGATTGAAAGCAAAACCTAAAGCTAAGGTCAAACTTCATACAGATTCTACCCAATATTTCCAAATTCCAATATTTCCAACAGTTAAAAACAGACAGTAAGTAAAAAATCGCAAGTTTCAGGTCAGGAGTTGAACCAACAGCTGTGTGAAGTTTTACTGCTAAGTAAAGTTAATGGCCTATTGAGACTTAAAAGGATCACCACTAGAGAAGATTCCACATGTCCGCACCCTGTAAATAATTCTCACAAATCACTGCAACACAGGGGAACAACAAAGAGACCAGTAGCAAGCAGCAACTGCAGACATCAAGCTTATATTCACAGAATTACTTGGATGATTAAGCCTAAGACAGCAATTCTCAAACCTAATGTAGCTTCAGCAGCTTAAAACTCCCATATGAAGTACACACAAGTGACTACTGCCTGTCAGTCACTGCTGGGCAAACTTTGGGGTGCACATTCCAGGTCTGTGTAACGGGATACACGTTTCCAGCAACTACAAGGAAAAGTGAAATCGGAGAGCTTCAATGACACAAAAGTAGTCTGATTCTGTACCTTTTACTTCGAAAGTATAATAACATAGAAACATTCAGACATTAGCAATGGTTCAACTGAATAGAAGCCTGTTTCAACTTTCTGTCTCAACAATGCCAAACTACTATCAAATCAGCTCCTTGATGACCCACAACCATAATTTAGGAGTTTTTTCACTTATTTCAGGAGGTCCACTCCATTAAACACCACACCAGATACATGCTGACAGCACTGCTTTCTGCGGAAAATGTGAAGATCAGAGATCTTTCCAATAGACAGCAAATAAGGGGGAACAGTTAGTGAGCACTGGGATACCATTTCCACCCGTTTCCAACATCTCCCTTCTTTTTACCCTGTGCTTTTGAACCATGGACTCCAGAGAGTCCTTATAAACCACGACCCCCTTCTACCCCCAACAGAGCTACTCATGCTCCATGCTTTTTTGCCAAGCCCAACAAAGCTCTTTTTAGAGGCCAACTTCCCTGGGACAGCCAAGTGAGCAGGGTCACTGCCCTGGGAAGTAAACACAGGGTGATAAAGGTCCTCGGAATGAGGGAAGCATTGAGCAGGTGGTCTCAGACTCACATTTGGCTTTATTTTACAGGAAAGAAGCAACTTCTTTTAGAAATACAGGTTACTAAACTAATCCTGTCAGAGCATTGAGGTGTTACTCAACACAGGTGCTTTGCTGCAGCCTAGCCTGAGTTAATGAGAGAAAGGTGCACTTAAAATCCTGTTACAAATGCCTGAACAAAAACACTTGCAAAGACGTATTTTACAGCACGCTTGTGGCAAACTGAATACACTTTTTAAAGCACAAATCTCTGGAGGTCTTAAACAGAGTAATTTTGAGCTGTTAACTTGATATATCTTGTGTTGGAACATTTCCTGAAGCAAAAAAAAATTCTGAACAACCTTTCAACACAATAATTTAATTTTTAATCTGACCGACTTTAAAGAATCAGATTTGTGAGTACCTCAATAGCATACTTTATTCTCACCTTTGAATTCTTCATTATACCTGGAGAGACTTCAGACAAAATCCAACAACATTTTGAAGCCAGTGAAACTAAACAGAGATCTGCTGTCCCTTTACAAGGAAGGAAAAAAATTTCTTCACTACGAGCCTAAAATACCATCAAAATTCAAGAATATATATCCTGACTCTGACCATTTTCCTAATTACTGAACCTTTGCCCCCTCCCTGGTTTGTTGGGGGGTTTTCAGGGGAGTTAACAGTACCAGCACAGGAGTAGTAGCAGTACTTTAAAGGCATGTATTATATGCAGTAGTGCTGACATTACTAAATACAAACACCACCTGGACACAACTGCAACTTCCTGTGGTATCCTAAGAGACTGAAATGAAACCCTCCATCCTTTGGTAGGGTTTGAGTCTGTAAATGGCAGTGCTGCTCACAGGACAAGAGGAGTAACTCCCCCTTCTCTTCTGAAAGGCCTAGAAGAGCAAAAGGCATCACTGCTGTGGCAATGCCATTGCTTCCCCCCTCATGCCATGCTCGCTGTGTTTGCCAGCTGCTGTGGGTACAGGATAACTGCTGCACATCTCAGAAGGCAGGTGGGTCCTACTGACACCCACAGCCCTGGCCAGATCCCAAAAGGCAGGTGGGTCCTACTGACACCCACAGCCCTGGCCAGATCCCAAAAGGCAGGTGGGTCCTACTGACACCCACAGCCCTGGCCAGATCCCAAAAGGCAGGTGGGTCCTACTGACACCCACGGCCCTGGCCAGATCCCAAAAGGCAGGTGGGTCCTACTGACACCTACAGCCCTGGCCAGATCCCAAAAGGCAGGTGGGCCATACTGACGTCCATGCCAAGTGAACCCCACATATGCTTTCCTATGGGGGATGACCCGATCCAGAGAGGAGGTACAAAATCGGTTCTGTAGCACAGCCTCTGTGCTCTTGTTCCCTTTGGAAAATGGGGTGTATGTTTTACTCTCTTCTCTGCCTTGTGTAGATTATTACTGTTTTCAAAGGCACCTTCTCAGAAATGCTTCCTTAGTACCAAAATTTTAGTTAAAAAGAATTTAAAGTGCCATCTCACTGAACCAGCTGCATGCCACCTGTCAACTGTCACTCCTGGAAAATGCACTGGGACAAATTATTTTTATAATACACATACACTTCAAAGTCTAATACTTCCAACTTTCCAAACATGTCCAAAAATAACCCTATGCCTCAGATATAAAGAGTGTGTTACGAGGCTAGTGTTTACCTTTGAGAGTTTGTTCCTACTGCTGTGTATTACTGGGTCATTTGTTCCAAAGACTATAGAAAATGATGCTATGTGAGGGGACACGTGTCTGGGGAGAGCTGAACTAGAGACCAAAATATCCACTTTTCAGTTTTACAGAAGGTATCTTTCATATTTTAGAAGACTTTAAATATGTCTTACTAAGGACATCCTGAAGAACCAGTCTTCTTACACTTATCTCCTCACAGCCTTTTAAATACGGTAAATTAGGGTGATTCAAGATTAATTACTTCCCTTAAAAAAGTCAAACAGCAGTCAAGCAGCTGTCAATAACAAAAGAGTGCAAATATTTCCTGGTCATGCCTACAGATCACACAAGAACTCTAACAAAGTTTCCTTAAGAGCTAACAAAAACCAGTTTAAAAATCTATAGTTTTCTCTTAACCATCAGACACTGTGAGTATTTCACTCTCTTATTCTTAAAGGTTTTAATTTCAGCTGATCGTATTTTCTTTCCTCCTCTGACCCAAAGCTGTTGAACTTGCAAAGGGTTTTGTAACCACACTAAAATAATTGTGAGAATTAAATGTCAGTGAAGTTCTCTACGTTCACAAACTATCTGCCAGACTCTCTGCATTCATTACAGTATAACCTTTACATTCAGATCTGAAACAGCCTCATCTTTATACAGCTTCCCTTGCTTGTAACTTCCTTCTACCTTCCTAACCTGAATGCTCCTTGGTTTTCTTTCAAAAAACCTCAAAAGAGCTGAAAAAAGGGGATATGAGAACACCATGAGATATTTACTACACTTTCATATATAAATAGATACTTGCAACATTTGTTTCCCATGGAGAGTCAAAGAACTAGTGGATGGACTTGCCCTCCATTTCTTCAAGTATGAATTTTATGGAAACATTTTCCAATGCTGCTCCTATTCTAAAGAACTTTCTGCTGGACTGAATGAAAAATGCAACATTAGCATAAAAACAAATTAAGAGTCTGAGCAAAACTAATACTCAGAAGAGTTTTCTCTTCATGGACAATTTTGAAATGAAGGTTTACTTCCCTACAAAATCACCAACAGACATGTATGCTAAAAAATTTAACTCCTGTACAGTTTAGACATTAAAACATGACTACAGGCATAGTTTTTAATTCTTTAATAGCTCCCTAATTTTAAGCTGTCCAGCTGCTGCTGGGGAAGGAAAAATAGAAGCTGAACAGCGAGGTGTGTTAGCAGGGATTCTTTGTGCAGCTCCGTAGCAGTTCTGCACAGAACGAAGGGTACAGCTCAGAACAGAAGCACCTGGGAAGCTGGGGCATAAACTCTGCCTGCTGCCACTGCCAAAGGGCTCCAGGGAGAACACACAACTCTGGAGCAACGTCTCCACAGAAGGAACAGGGATGACAGTGTATGCGAGAAAGGACCTAGACAATTTTTCCATATATAAACTGATGAAAGCATTTTATTTACAAAAACCAGTTACTACTTCAGAGTTTCTGTATCTGCTATTTTTTCTTTTCCTTCACTCAACAGAATATCTACACAAATCAGTGAGCATGGCTGCCTTTCATTCCTTCAGCTCCTGTAGTATGCTGCCTGACTTCTTCAGAAAATGCTATTTATATGTCCAGACATTATTTACTGTGAAACCTTTCACACTGTATCAAATACATCTCTCACACAGGTTCAAACCTAGAGCACTCACCAATCCTCAGGAATTCAAGCACACTTGCTCGTGTTACTGAGGCAGCTTTGGTCACATGTGCTTATTGAGAAGCTACACCTGAACTGCAGCACGATAACCAGCTCTAAGCTATTCACAGAAATGCCAATCTAAAAATAATCTGTTGCCATTTTTCACAAGCACCTAAAGCATCCTTGTGATCACAATCTCAATAATCATACTGAATCAAGTGATCTGTACCAATTTCACCCCTTAGTATTTTTAGAACATGCACAACATCCTTTTTAGAAGTTACTTCATCTGCCAATGCTGTGCAAGAGCATTTGCTCAGTGCAAGCTGACTACATGCCAAACATTGCAAAAACCAAAGAAAATAAAAACCCTGGCATTTCACAGTGCCTGAAACTGTGGTCAAGTTCATTGTCACTTTATCAGAACTTCACAAAAAAAATTCTGTGACTTATAGTATTCACAATTATCAGTTCTTTAGTGACCAGTGGCATTGTTTTGAGAATATTTCATTCAGGACAAGAAAAATAACAAAATGCTAAATAGGCAGCTCGCTCAAAGGTACATCACATTAAATCTCAAAGGGCAAAGCGTAAAATAGCAGCCTTAAGTGTTCACAAAGGAATTAAAAACTTTTTCAAACTGAATCAAAAGGCTGAATATGCACATGTAACTCAATCATTCCATTTTCTACAGACATAACTTTCACCCTTATTTTCTTGGATAAAACTCAACATATTTTCAAATACTACAAAAAGAATGAAGCTGTGATTGGATATATGAACATTTGTACATAATACAGTGCATTACAGTACCAACTGTAATGTACTGGGGAGGAAAGGTTTAAAATAATATCCCGCCCCACTCCCATTTAATTCTGATGACTAAAACATGTAACTCAAAGGTAATACAAATTCAAGGTACAGGTTTATTTCAGTAAATCACAAGTTTTAATGTTATATTGAGATCAATACATTCTATCAGCAAAAAGAGGCTACACAATAATAATTTTCATCAGTATTTGTGTGGTTGTACAACTGACATTTTAAAACTATAATGCAAGGCTGCATTGATTATCTCCATGGGTTTTTAAAAAGAACAGAAAATAGCATTTTTGGACTTTATTTCATAATGGCAACAAAGAAAGCATTGGAAACTTTTTTGTTGTATACTGGTACTCTGAGCTCAAAAGAGTGCAGAACGTAACACTGCTGTATCGCTGAAGTATTCTCTGCCTCCTGGTAACTGCTTCACAGTTTAGAAGAAAGTTCATTACTAGTCTGAGAAACAGTGTGTAGCTGCACACAAAAAAAAAAAAGGATTATACTTTTACTACTGATGCTTTTGATTCCAAAATCTTAATCATCAGTGATGCACAAAACAGCAGAGAAAATGTCATTTATTGTTTGTTGTGATGTTCAAAATGTATTACTGCAGGAAAAAAAAAGTATTTCATTATTTAGTTGTCAGATTATTCTACTGAGTAGTAACTTCAGCCAGCAGCATTTACAGTCTGAGGCTCCAGTACCAAGAATTGCCCATCAGGCAGCTGGTACCTCTTAGGCAAAAACATTTCATCAAATGATCTGGAGGTGCTGATACTTCATTATCCTGATCATCTTTCTGTACTGCAGATTAAATACTCAGATGATAGCGAGGGAAAGTAAATGGTGACTGAGAAGCCCAATGGCTGGAAAAAAGCATGGAAAGCTCTTGAATTCTACTCCCAAGCTTATTCATCAAACTCAATAACTACATGAACATCATTCAGAAAGTGTCTGTTTGCAAGGAACAAATTACTTGGTGGAATTCCATGTGGATTTTCTGTTTGTTTCCTAAATTTGATTTCCAAAATACCTTCTCAGTCAATGAATTAGTCAGCTTCTCTAGTTGTCACAATCATACCTTTATGTTTTCTAGTGGAGCACACGAGAAGGAAAGCAGGAAAAACTGATACATTATGCAAACTGTAACCACTTGTAGAATCTTCTAATACATGCGAATAAAAAAACAAGGATGTCATCAGCACTGAAAAGAACAGCATCCCTTTACTTAACAGAATTGCAAAATACCTTAATCGGATTCTCGCTCTTCTAATGAGGAAGTCAGAATGATATCCATCAAGAGACACATTTGATTTGTTCAGTGCAGAAGATTAAAATGAGTTCATTAGTGTAGGGATGAAAAGACTGACATTAGTGAGCTGAGACAGAACTTACACCACCTTGCTTGATTTAATGGCAACAAGTATATATTTATATATTTATTCTGACAGGTGTACTTTGGATAGTTCATGCTGGAACATGTTGAAAAAGCATCTGCACAGCATTTATTTAATCAGAAGCAGAAACACTTCAAAAACCTCATAGCAGAACACACTTCTCATATTCTGACCAATACTCACTAAGTTCTCATACATCTTGATTTTCAAGATAAGTCTTTGTAAAGTTCACTTATATTACCAGTAAACACACATGGGCATCCCTCTCATTAACTGTGTTGATAAAAATATTTTATTATTTTCTATTTGAGGTAGATTTTCCCAAAATAAGTTTCAAGTCAACTTTTCCTGTAAGAAACACTGAAAGCCATAGAAATGTTTTCCCTTCTGATAGCATAATTTTCTTATTTCCATAATTATCTTACTCATACTATTCACCCTCCCTCCCCAGGGTTACTGCTTTGCTAGACTAATGAGGTAAAAAGCTACACCTATTAATACAGCAATTTTTAAACAATATGCTCAAATTTTGCTACCAGGGTACAGCAAATGGCTTTTTACTCAATGCCTTCTGTTTACTGGATATAAAAGAAAATCATTGAATCTTTTCATCTTTTAGAGGAAGAAAGCAAAGTAATTGAGGTTTGGAAGGAAAAGGAACAGGGACCAGTTCACACTGAACCCCAGACCCAGTGAACAGGGACTCTCACTGCCCCCACCACAAGGAATTATTGGTTACACTATTACAGGAACAGCTGGGAAAGCATTAGGCAGTAGTAGGGATGAAAGAATGAACTTACTAAAGGCCTGCAAAGCCCAAGCAAAAATCTGTATGCAAAAAGAAATCCCAGCACTGGTTTATTAGAAACTGCTTTAATACATCTTTTCCAAAGGAAAAAGAACTTTATCCCAAAGTTATGAGCAAGAGAAAATAACAAGGCCCCGATTATCTGGGCTTCAGAGATGCAGCTGAATCTATGCAATGTCCAAAAGAAAACTTTCCATAAGAGACTAATAAAAGATATTTGAAGTGCAGTGATGAAACTTTGTATCCACTTTGCATCCATGAAAACATGGTATTACTCCTTACAAAAGCTAACGAAAAAAATCCAAGCAATTCTACTTTGAAAACAGCAATGTGAGCTCCTGTTAACATATACAAAAATAGGGATACAAACACCAACTGAAGACTCATAATCAACTTAATACCCATCTTTCCACTCCAACACACACAGGCTGGTAGTGTTAGAGACACCTCCTACCACTTATCTACCAAGGCATCACTAACTAATCTAACAAGAACCAAAACCCTTTTCCCATCCACTCCTCTGGATGATTAGTCATTCCCTAAACCAGCCTAAAGCAAACATCATTACATTTCCTCTTGTTCTTTCACACTGGAATGCCAAGGAAAATCTGGTTGTGTGCTCATCTTTAGCAGACGCTGGTTCACAGGCCAGCTTAAATCTCTGAAGCAGCACCAGACAGTGAGCTGTACAAGTGATACCACTGGGAAGGGACAAAACCCACGAACTGTGATCCTTTATCCATCCCTAAAGGGCAGAGCTGAAACTCCAAACGATCTACTTTGCCTCCAACTGCTGTTAGGGGCGTAACAGGACTATTTAGGAGCAGGCTGTTGAGAACTCAGAGACCTGCAGAATTCTGTTTACCCATAACTCAGTGTTCTCTGCAATGGGACTATTAATGAATCTCAGAGGGACTTAATGGGAATGCTGCAGTGTAACATTCGTTAAAACTCCCTATCACTAAAATGAAAATGAGGATATACTGAAAACACTGGAAAAGTTGAAGATAAACGTCTGTTACAACATATATAGGTAGATATAACCACATGGGCTTAACACAAATGGTTCACCTGTTTTCTTTCTCAATTTGATTTCATTAATATTCTGTTCAGTTTCATTTACTTTAAAAATGCACAGAGACACAATAAAGAACTTGAAAAAACTTGCTGAGAAAAAGCAACTCCCACTAGCATTACCAATGTACAAAGTTTATAGATTTCACACTGTTTGTTTAAGATACCCGTATCTATAATCACATATATTCATCTTCCTTTCCCTATACTTCCCCTGCTACAGATAAAAGTGCCTTCAAAATCCTTGTCCAATGAGTCAGTTAAAAATACACATCTGAATCATAAGTATATTCTGAATACAACTCTAAAGCCAAGGGGGATACTATTAATACGTATAACTAAAAACACAGCCTTGGCTAGCTGCTTTTATTAATCACCTTGTCTATTCCATAACTACAGCTACTGCCACAATGTTTCTCCCGCCACTCTCTCTTATCCTATATGTTCCTTTGGTTTTAAACTAAAATATTTAAGTATATCAGCTACTCTAGCTTCTGTCCCTGGTTTTATATTTTTGAAGATTTTGGATAAAAGCTAACATTTAAGCATACTAGCGACTACACTCCATCTCTTTTTTCAAGTTTCTGAAGATTTCACTTTCCTGTAAAAAGACTAAATACAGTCTTTTAAACCTTAGTATTTTAAGAACAGAAACAAGAGATAAAGTTACCTTTTTCCTACGTATATCCTGTGCTTACATGTACAACTGCCTGCACAAAAAATTGTTTCTAATATTCAATGCTGTTACTTGCTTCCCAGATCTACTAAGAATACCATTTAAGGATCAGCACCTCATTTTGCTAAGCTCCACAAAATGAAGCACTTGCCTGACAGTTTCCTGTTAGAACACACGACGGAACAGGTAAACCTAACAAACACTGACGTTTGACGAAAACAACGGGAAGGGTTTGAGTAATTTACCAGAACTGCAAAACCGTCAGAAAAGTTGGCAAAATATGTAAGTGTACCTGCTCAGGAAACAAAGTTTCTGCTGATACTACTCTACCAGGAGCTGTTTCCAAACATTTCATGCCATCACTCGAACTCCTTCCCCTGCACAGTATCTCTCCAACTTGACACGTGTCATTCGCCTATCGCTGCAGGACAGAGCCTTCGCCTTCCTCTTTCACGCGGGCTCTTATCTCTAGCCTATGGCCAAAAACAAGCCTTCCCCCTTCTCCCTACCGCAGGGGAGAGATGAGGGGCCCAGAATAAAGGAAACAAGCCGCTGCTAAACCCATTCCCTCCGGCGCCCACCGCGGGCACTGCCGCCCGTTCTGCGGCGCTCTTGGAGGCGCGGAGCCGCCCCGCACCCGGCCCCTGCCCCTCGGCCGAGACCCGCCTGGCCGCCGGGGCTGGCTCCCTGCTCTGCCCCTCGGCCCAGGGCCCTCGGCCACAGTCCCGCGCTGCCTCCAGCCCCGTGACACCGGAGCGGCCCGGCCCAGCCCCGCCGCCGCGCAGGCCGGGCTCCCCGCATGCCGCGGCACGGACAGGTGCAGCCCGCGGGCCGGCCGAGGCCCTGCGCAGCNCCTCCCCCTCCCCCCCGGCCAGTCCCTTCCCCCCGCGCACCACCATCACCCCCAGCCCCGCACAAAGACGGGCCCCCGCCTGCCGGGCCGCGCAGAGAGGGAGTGGAGCCGAGCCAGGACAGGCTGGGCCGGGCCGGGCCGGGCCTCCTCCAGCCCCTCCTCGGTCGGCGCCGGCGCCCCGGGCCTCCCGCCCGCCACCAGGGCCGCCACCTCCGCCTGCCGCCTCACCTCTTTGGGGACGAGCTGGTTCTCCTCGCTGGGCACCATGGCCGGTGGCGCGGCGCGGAGCCCGCAGCAGGCTGAACCAAGCGCCGTCGTCAGCAGCAGCGGGAGGCGGGGGGACGCCCGCAGCTCATCCTCCCCCTTCTTCTTCTTCTTCTCCTCCTCCTCCTCTTTCTCCTCCTCCTCTTCCTCTTCTTCTTCTTCTTCTTCCTCCTCCTCTTCCTCCCTTTCCACCTCCTCCGCTCCCGCGGGCAGCGCCGCAGCCCCGCCCCGCCGCCAATCCATGGCAAAATGGCCGCCGGCGCGGTTCTCGCGAGAGCCGCCCCACCCTGGCCTTCATGGCCTTCGGCTTGGCCGAGGCAGGTCCCGGACCCGGGGACGGGCCCGGTGCCACTACTTGGCCCGGCCGAACCGCGCGGTATTGACGGAGCACGAGGGGCGGTGTCGGAGCCGCAGCGCGGAACCACCGCGGGCGGCCGGGCCAGAGCCGCCCCGCGCACGGGGCCGTCCGTGGCGCCGGGCTGCCGCCGCTGCCCGCCACGTTATCCTGCCCTGCGGAACAGCGTGGGGCGCCCGGGCCTTGGCGGGGGGAGCAGGGAGCGAGCAAACGGAACGGGCTTCCCAGGCAGCCGGAGTGGGGGTCACGGTCTGTGGAGGTGTTACGGGAAAGACAGGACGTGCCGCGGTGGTGTTCCGTCATGGGGTGGACTGGATGATCTCAGAGGTGTTTTGTAAGCTCATTGAGGCCGTGGAAATGGAGCAGCAGGAAGCCGGCGGGGAGGGAGCGCACCCGGGTCGCTGCCCCGGGTGCGGCTCGGAGCTCGTTAGCACCCGGCCAGGAGTGTTCAGGGCGCTCGGAGCGGGGTTCGGAGCCCGCCCGGCCCCGCCACACGGGCTCCGTCCGCCCGCAGCACTGCCCCAGCGGCCCTTCCCCGGAGCCCCGGGCTGCAGGGCCACGGGAGGCTGGGTCAGTGTGCTCCACTCGCTCTTTTACGTTGTTGGTGCCAGGCTGGAGTGGCCGCGTAAGCACAGCCCGGTGGCGCTGCCATGTGAGCCCTTACTGGTGCCCAGAATTCGTTCCTTGAAGGCACACGATGAAGTTCAGCGTGTGCTCGCTGTAAATCCAAGGTTAATAGCTCATTTTCAAACGGAGTGCAAGGCTGTTTCTGTGGCAATGCTTAATTGTTGATTATTGCCTACAACAAGCTGAAGGATATCTGGTTTTTGAGCCACACTAAAAGCCAAATCACTAGAATGACTAAAACACATGAGAAGAAAAGTAGTTAATGTCTACTTCACTACAAAGTAGTTTGTAAGTGAAAAGCATTCTACTTGGCTAATGAACGACGCTATATGGTAGCTATACATTTCTGCACAACTATTTTTCTTATTATTTTAGTGTCCTCTTGTGGAAAAATGCAGTACTGAGGTTATGTTTTGGTTTTGTGTCCATGAAGTTATGGGTTTGGGGGTAATTTTTGAAACCCATTGTACTGGAAGCTGTCGAAGATTTGATGAAATTGAATGATCTCTTCTCCCTGTTCGTGTTCAAAGTATGTAACTTCTCAGGTTCCTCCCTGTTTTCTCAGAGATAAGTGGAAGCTTTTGCAATAAGTGTTTCTATTGGTATAGTATATTAATGCTTTTTAAAAAAAGCTTTCAAAATGGTCATTTCTGTAAATAACATCAGTGGTTTTATTTTCATGTTTCAAGTATGCTATGGTAAATGTTATGTTTCTGGCTTGGTTTTTTTGCTGTGGTTCGTTTGTTTTTTAATTTTTGTTCCTTGAATTAAGCACATAAATCCTCTCAATGCAAAACTTGAAGCACTTTTTAAGTACATTTCTAACCTGTTTTGCATTATATAACTTAATGGGTTCAAGTTATTTATCTTGTAAAGGTCAGAGGGTTCTTTGGGACAGGAGCTCTTGCCCTGTAGGTTTAAAATGTGTTGTGCCTGAAAACCCCTCATCTTAGACCTTTGAGCTCTATATGATAAAATCAAGTGTTGAGGCAGGAACCTGCGAGTCCCTTGCTGTTAGTGTTACTTTATGTTAAGCATGGGGTTTTGCAGAGCTACCTCTCTACAAGACGAAGAGGAATATCTAAAATAGTGGGGGTTTTTAACAGGAAAGGCAGTATGAAATCAATGAACTCATGTCTTTCTGAAAAGAGGTGGTTTTTTCATGCTTATCAGCTGTGTTGTGCATTTAGAGGTTTGGGATTTAGTTGGGGGGTTTTTGAGGGGGACTTTTGTAAGCATCTAGGTGTGAGAAAAGGTATAATTGCAGAAGAAGTGAAAAATTATGTCAACACTTGCAGATATTTGAAGGAGCACAGCTGCCTGGTGATCTCCAGTTGTCCACTGATGTCCAAAGCTCCACGAGATTAGCGAGCAAGTGCTTGAGTTGAAGAGCCAGAACAGAGCCAAGCTTCCAAGACAAGGGATCCAGCCATCGCAGCACATTTGTATGTGACTGACTGGTCTGCTGTAACTTCCCCTCTCCCTCCCACTTTGGGGACACACCCCACAAAACCTCTCAGGCTTGCAGGATTCTTCCTCTGTGTTGTAAGGAATCCAGAATTCAGGGACAAGAAACTTTCAGAGATGTAACTTTGGAAAGTTCTTTTGACTCTTTAAAATGTTATGTTCTTACAGGTTTTTTGCTGCCATTTGTGCTTAGCAAGGGGAAGAGCTACAAAACTCAATGACTTTATTCGAAATATATTGTTCTATCAGAATAAAGAGGTAGCTACCACAAATATGTGCCTACCAGATAAGACTCAGGAGTTTGTTTTTTAAAGAAATACTTTGTTAGATCCTCCTGCCAACCTTTAAAACTGTGTAAACATCCAGTGTAGCATGTGTGCATGAAACATCTTTAATGGAGTAATAATCTCTAGTTAATAATTAAATCTCCAGGAGCTTTTGTAGTTTGTGGATGCTACAGTATTTAATCTCTTTATATGAGCCTTCTTAAAGAGGAATATTTAGTGTTTGAGTTTCATGAAGGGAATCCTGGCCTTACATAAAGGCTGATTTAACATAGCACAGGTTTAACTTCTTATTAGTGTGATGGAGGAAAAATTGATGTCTCAGACTACACTTGATGCTGGATTTGCAGGTACAGGTAAATTTGTTGGGCCGTTGATTGTCAGACTTGCTCAGAGATACATTAATGAGAGTCCCAAGTGCTGCATTGTGTCAGTTTTCAGTCAGTACGGTGCTTGTCACTCTAATGTACGCATTGGATTAATGCAAATATCATTTTGCACTGTCAGTGTGCTAAAGTAAATAGCAAACCTCTATTTTAAAGTATAATGAACTCATAAATTAGTCTGTAGGAACAGGATACGTCTTTAAAGGTTGTGCTCTAATCATTCCTCCTCCTCCTCTGTAAGAAGTCACTGAATCTTGTTCCAAGATTTGACAAATAATTTTATAAGTTTTGAAAAAAGTTCTAAGAACGAAATGGAGTGCTGCTGTTTAGCTCTTTCATATGTGCAGTTAGATGCTATAAGCGGATGTCTTTCCCCAAGTAATGTTATCCTACCTGTTTGACATGGAAGGCCTGTGGAAAGAGGATTGTGTAGACTAATGCCATTGATTTGGGATGTCTGCTCTGAAACACCTGGTTTCTGATTTTTCAAATAGGCTGTCGATGGGAGATCCATGTCCTGTTTTGGAGGTAGAGCCAACATTGCAGTGCTTGTTTTTTTTCTATATGGTCCTGTTAAAAACAACCAACCAAACAAAACCACAAAAAAACCCCTTCCCACCAACCAACTAAAACAACCCAAAAAATCCCCAAAACCAAACCCTCAAAAAAACCCTAAACCTGAAGTTTGCAGTCCTTGGCAAGTTGCTGACAAATTATCGGTGTCCCAGCCATTCTGTGTTTGCCAGCAGTGGCAATGTGGCCAGTGCTGATGCAGTGTTCATTCAGAGCTCGTCTGCACCGTCAGCACTTGAAGAAAACACAGCTCAAGGCCTCTTCCCTTTTCAATCTTTGGCAATTCCACATCTACTGATAGAAGGGTGGATGTGTGAAAGTTCAGGATATCACAGTCCAGCAGTTCATTGCACTGCTGGTTACTTTGCTGTTTGAGCCTCAAGTAACTTTTCCCCAGTTGAACAGCAAATTTTGGAGTATTTCTCTGAAAATCTGCCTGCATCATCCAGTCTTTTCAATAAGGAAAGTTTAAAAAAAAAAAAAATCAGTAAATTCAGCCCTTATATAGATGGAGGGAAGAAGAGGGGACAACTAATAGGAAGAATTAGTAGAAGTAAAAAAGAGAAAATGATAGCATTTGGCATCTTTAAATGCCCTTTTTACTAGATAATAATCTCTTTGATCTTAGCTTCTTAAGTATGAAACAGATCAGTAAAAGGCTAAAGAGCAAATTAAGATCTTTGTAAAAAGAACACTGATTATTTTTAATTCTTCTATACCTGTTAAGAGGCTTTTATATTTTAGTATTTTAGACTGTTTCTTGAATGTGTTAAGCACTGGAATCAAGATACTAATTTAAAGATACGAAATTTTAAAATTATTTTCTATGACGTGTATTTTAAAACTTCCATATAGACTTTCATGTCTAAAAAAGTGTATTTCAAAGCAGAATTTTAGAAAGTAAAGAATTAATTTCCAAGAGTTGAGAATGGTGTGGAAAATTAAAACATTAAATGGGAGATATACTATGGAAAAAGTATTCCTTTGCTTTAGAGGGACCAATGTTGCAGGTCTTGTGGTTGTAATAGGTAGGTAAGCAGCCCTCTGAAGTTAAACTTCATGAGATTAAGGAAAAAAATTGTTTATGTTCAGTGCTAAACATCGTGTTCTGCAGTTCTTAAACAGTGTTTTCTGCAACAATTTTTATGAACAGGCAAGTGCTTTTCTCTCCTCTGACGTGATATTTCATGCCAAGATCTTTTTGATCAAAACCAGTAGGGGATTATTTTAATTATAAATCAGCAGCAAAGATTCATTAACATTTTTGTTAAAGATTATTTTATTACTCTAGTTTCAAGATACCGAGTATTCAGATACTAGCTTAGGAAGTTAGTTTTCTTTTCCATGATAGCATTAATCTTAAGTATGAATTCCCAAAAGAGTTTGGAGCTCAAATTACAGTTGTAAAGAGAAGTAGGAATACTGCAGAGAGTTTTGCAGGACCATGGATTCCTTTATTAACACCGAATTCTTTTACCAGCTTGGCTTAAAATTTTCAGCGTTATGTGCTTGTAACTACAGAGCAGTTTCTGGCATTAGTAGCCTAAACAAAACACAGTTCCAGGGTGTTTGACCTCTTGATGCACTTGTCGAAACCTTCCTGGTGTCACTGGGAGTAAAAGTGTGGTAGCAGGCCAACTTCCACTTTGTGTGGTGAGAATTTGGAAAGAGATGTGGGCTGGTATCAGGTAGAGTCTGGGAGTTCCAAGTGAATCTCTCATGGAGTTTGCTGGCTTGGTCATGTGGCCGGGCTGGCACTGCTGGGTCTAAAACGTGTGCAGCAGCCTGGAAATCTGCTGTCTTTTGGAATGTACGGCCTGGTGGAGTGCATGCGTCCTTTCTGGAATGTGGGCTCCTACGTTATCCAATCCTCTACGGCTGGGAGGTGGCAGGGGGGCAAGGAATCTCTGTGCACAGCAACGGAGGGAAGGCCTGCCTATGGGAAAGCAAGAAGGAAGGAGAGTTGCCTTGAATGCATACCATGACAGTAGTTGAGTCACCAGCGTGGTTCAGTTACTTTAGAGGTTGAAAAAGAGCTTGCAGTGACATACAGTATTTAAAAACACTGAATTAACACTTCCTGCACGTGAGGAATTGCTGTTGCATAGTCAGCCTGGGAGCACAAAGGCAGCAGTAAACAAGAGGTTGTAATGTGCAAAAGTAACAGAGCAGCCTGGATTCAGTATGCCCTCAGTATTCAGGAGCTCTCAGTAGGGACAGTCAAGCTATTTATAGCTGCCCTTGGCTCCTGGGGAGTTTAATAGTTCGGGTTTGCATTAGGGGTTCCCAGTGACCCTTCAGATTACATCTGGTGACGTTTAGTACTCCGAGTGAGTGCTAATGATGCTGCTTGCAGCTCTTTGGGGAAGCAGGAAGTGGTTTCCCATCCTCAGCATGCCCTAGCACATAGAGAACATTCCGTCCTCCCAGATTTAGGTTCCTAGGTGGCGTTCCCCTGGACAAAATACGTTTTCTTCACCTTTTCTGTGTAAGGTGTCATGATAATCAGTGTAAAGAGGTAGCTCGCAGCTGCCTGGGCTCCACCCCATCCCCTCACTGAGAGGAGGGAAGAAAAGGCATCTTTGGAATGTCTCCAGTCTCATGGCATGGAGTACCAGGGCAGTAGCTGCAGCAGGATCTGTGGTGTGATCTGCCTTTGGCCTCTGCGGTGCCCAGCAGTGGAGACCTGCCAGCCTCTTTACTGGGCAAGGCTGGAAAGCAGGAGGGGGCTGTCACCATCTCCCCATTTCTGCTTGATGGGTGCTTACTCTCAGTGCTTGACACTGCTCTCTGCTTTGCTCTGTGCTCTCAGATGATTTTCTTCCACTGGTGATGGGAGGAACTTTGTATTTTGAGGAGTACTGGGCTGGACCTAGTTATTTTATAGCTGGTTTAAGATCGCTGCGGGGAGGTGCTCTTCATCTGCCGTCATTCCTCATGCCAGGGCTTGGAGCAGGCTATGCTGAGACCTTTCTAAAGCAGCTTTTAGGCAGTCTGTGCAGAGCTGGTGAGAGGCTCAGTCTAAAACCAGCTGCTGGCTCCGTGGTTCTCCAAGCTCAACCTTGTCCTTGTTTTGCAATATGCTGTGTCCTGAACATCTGCAGCCTTCTGGAGCTTTAAGGGCTACTCTGCTGTGGGGGTTGCTGAGCTCTTTCTTGCATTAATTAATGTAGCTTTACCTTTGGCAGCAGCAAAGGGAGCTGCCAGAGGTCTTACATAGCATTTAAAATGTCAGCTGCCAGTCTAGAGCAGCTGCCAGCACTGGAGCTCTGGCAGGGGGAATGTTGTCACAGGACAAATGCAGGGAATGTCGGTGTGGACACAGCATGAGTCAGTCAGGGCAGGGACTTGTGTACAGAACCCTGACATTGGTGAAATGCCCTTTGAAATCTCCCAGCAAGCTGGCACCTGTGTTGCTTGGGTCATATATAAAGCAATGCTGCTGGCTCCTGGCTGTTGTGGTTTGTGTTCAGCCCTGACTGTAAGTAGCTGTCAGAGTGTGGGGTATACGCTGATAAAGTAATCCTGTGGTGCTGGGAGTCTCTTCTGGGTGAAAGAGTAGGGCAGAGCACTGGTGGTAAGATTATTGAGAACATGTAGTTTCTAGAAGCAATAATTTTGGTCACATCTCAATTTTAATGCTTTTTAATGGACTTTTAAATGTTTGGAATTTATCTGTTGATTGAACTGAATTAACATGGGATAAATAATAAAAAAAATTTTTAACTACTGTCCTTGCTTGTCATCATTGCCTTTGTGAATAGATGTGTCTGAAAAGCAGTTGTTTCTTCAACATTTGGGTTAGAAGGATTGGCTGCAGAATCTGAATCTTCTGTTTGCTGTTAGTATGGGAAGTGAATTTCTTTCAATACTGTTACTCCTTTGCAATGAATTGTGCCAGCTGTTTTAAGTTAGATGCATACCCATTTACCTCTCACCTGTGATTTAAACCAGGCTTCTTAATTGGGCCTGTTAGATGTAAGCACATCTACCAGAGGTGTCCAGATAGGTAGGGACAAATTCCAGATCATCTGAACTGAATCCAAATCCTTTCCTGAGACTTCAGTCTTCAGCAGAGCATTCTTTTATATGCGGTTGTTAAAGGAAGAGAGCTCGTTGGGGTGTTTGGGTTGGCTGGTTACTAATGTGGGGTGCATCCATGGAATGCAGGGGTGCATGAATCAGCAGGGTCTCAGTGGCAGGCACAGAGGTATAATCATAGGCTGGGTGCTGTAGTATTTACCACAGTGTTTTACATATGGAATTCGTCCCTGCCCTTCCTTGTGCTGGAAATGTGTGCCTTTGCTTAGATGCTGGGTTTGTGTTCCTTCTGGGAACTAAAGATTTATATTAAGCAGCCCAGACCAATTTTAAATTCTTACAGGCACACAGAGCTGTGCTTTTGATACCACTAGCAATGGAAATACTTACAGGGAACTCATTTCCAAACTTGCTGATAGGAATGCTCTTTACTAGGATGAGTCATCCATTAACTTCTTGATGTTCTAGGTTTGTTTCTACCTACAGGAAAACTTGCATACACAAGCTCTCGTCCTGCTCTGGATCCCAGATCTGGGCTGTATGGCAGATTTAGCCTTTTTAAGTCTAGGAGGGTTTCTCAGATGGGAAAATGCAAGCCTCAGGTTGTCAGGGGCTTATTGTCCCTACTGCCTAAGAAGTTACAAACAAAGATGCTCAAAGCAGTTGTATTTGTCTTTTAGGGTTTTTATCTCTTCTGATCTCTGAATTGTAGGAAAAATGAAAGCATGATGATAACATACTTTTCTAACTGCACATTTTCTGCTGATACCCTGACCATTCTTCAGTCTGTTCTTCCTTATTTTATGGCTACTCCCTCAGCCTCTTCCTTCAGAGACAGGCTGAAACTGTAGCTTGTCTTTTGTTAATCTGCTTTTTGTATTCCCGTACTATTTATTTTCATGTATTTGAATTTCTCCAGGATGGCACTAATGTAGCATACATGTTTCGGGCATGAAGATGTTAGTGAAGCTTGAACTGACTGCTTCATAGTAACATCCATGTTCTTGGCAGCCTCGGGATGGTAGGTCTTGCCTGCAGCCACATACAAGGACTTTTATCCTCTTTGATTGCCACATTTCTGTACAGCCAAAGTAGATTTAGCAGGATCTTTAGGGGAGCCCTTTTATATGTTCCTTCTCTGTAACAACACTTTTATAGTGCCTCCTGGAAACTGAAAGGACAGGTTTTAGTAAACAGGTAATGAAACCAAGAATTCCTATGTCGAAATGAATAAAAGTAATGTTCATGCAAAGGTGTTTTGAAGATGCTTTTGTGATTTAATTTTTGGAAATAAATTCGTGGCGTAAGAAGCAATTCTCAAAGCCTCACTGCTAGTCTGATTCTGGTCTTTTGGCTACTTAAACCATTTCACTACCTCACGATGAAGTATCTAGCTGATTTTTTTCTTTTTAATTAAGGAAGGAGAAAAAAATGAAACCACTAAGAATTAAAGTGGACATGCAATTTTTAAAAATCTCCGATGAAAGTGATTATTTATGGAGATTTCAGAGTAGTTACTAGCGCTGCACTGGCTGTTTAAAATCCATCGTGTGACTGAGAATGGTGTCACTTAGTGCACTTGGATTGCATAATGTCTTTTTTCTGGGCAGTGTTGTGTTGTAGTTAGGTAAGGCGGTGTTTCAACCACAAAGTTAGTTTGGTACTAATATGCAGTATGAAGAAAGCTGGTTAAAACTGCAATACCTGGAGGACATTCACAGGCAGAACTAAAGAGAGAGATGTGAAATACACCCCAAGGCACTTTCTTCTGCAGTGCTCACCTCATCTGTCTAAAGTCTTGAGGTGTGAGAAGTTTGATTTTGAATACATGGTTAAGTTTGGTCCTGTTGTTCCCTTGACTATTAGCTTCAGTACATTGCAGCAGTCTGCAATTTATTGTTTAGATACATGAGATGTTCGGTGTATCTGAGTGTTGCTGCAGCTTTGAATCTTGGAAATAGCTGAGGTTTATGATTTGGAACTATCCACTTACATTTCATTAGCAATTTTGCATTTTCTTACATTTCTAAAAGGGAAGTGCCTTTATTTATTTGCATTATTTATTTCTACTTAGCAAACATCTAAGTCCACACAGTCACAGCTGAAATAGTTGAGCTTAGAGTTTTGTATCAAATATGCAAATCCTGAAATAATTAGAATATTGATGAGTGCTGCTATTTTGAACCCAGGGAAGGAAATTTCTGTTTTTCTAAACTGAGAGTAACCCAGACAGTCTCTCCTACTGCAAGATGGATGTATCTGTACATTAGAAGAAGTTAGATATTAGAATCCTTTTGTGAAATGTTAACTGCAGCTCGATGTTCTTTCTTCTTTGAATTTATAACATGCCTTAATTTCATTTAAAAAACCAACAACTTAAGGTTTTCTTGAGAGCACAATTAGATCTTCCTCTATCACAGTGCTAAGAGGGTTGATGTGAACAGATTCACATCTCTCAGGGTCTGCAGGGAGACCATTTTTTAAAAAATTGTATGCTGTAACAGCATATTAGCAATGTTTCCTTGTGCTCAGTGATCGTATAGGCAGAAAGTGGATGAAAAGAATATGGAAATTTCAAGTGTGGAAACTGTGGGAAAAGCATGAGGCAGATACATGTGAATATTAGTCTTTACCGTGCATGATGCAATTTGTGACGCTTCAAATTTTGCAAATTACTGTATATGCTGGATTTTTTTCACAATAATTTCAAGACGTCTCTCTTTTCCTAAGATCTCCCAGTGAAACCTGGAAGAAGGAACTAAACTTGCTTAAGCTATGTAAATTTGAAGGTTAGCGTGATGATAAAGAACTTCCCAGAAAAGGACATGGCAAGGTGAAAGGCAAATCCAAAAGGTTTGGAAAATAATGAGAGACAAAGTGAGGAACAGAGATAATGAAATGTAATCCCTACAAATAAAAGAAAATCTGTGTGCCTGGGGAAAGGCATAGATAGCCATGATGCTGATCGTAGAAAGAACAAGCATCTTTAAAAGAACAGGGGTGACACTGTCCTGCTGGTTTTTTGTTTTGTTTTTGCACCCAAAGACATTCTGGGGAGAACCAAAACATTTCCCCAGGTGCTTTTATAGGCCAGAAGGCAAAAGCAATAAAGCTACATCCAGGTACTGCGGTAAACAGTGGTAATTGAGAAAGTTTGATTTTAAAAATCTGTTATAAAAACACTAAAACATTAGTAATAAGTGAACAAATCCACCTCTGCCTTCTTTCCTTCCCACAATAGTCTTGTTGCTGAGAAAACTGAGCCTAATGTATGGAATCACAGAGGTAGCTCTAGGTGTGAGACACCTTGCAGCCGGGAGCTTTGTGGCTCTGCTGGGAGCTGTTTTGGGGGGTGGAATTAGAGCGAGGTTTGAGGAGAACGGGAGGGAATTGCATAAGGATGGCTCTGTCGGTTGTTTACTGGGAGCCAGTGGCACTGGAATAAACAGCTGTGCAGCAGCACAGTGTCTCTTTTGTCATCCAGCCTGACAGGACTCGGAATGGAAACTTGGAGCTCAGGCCTTGAATTCAGCGAGGGAAGCCTATGGAATAAGGGAGCTTGTCACAGACCCTTGGAAACTGGGTAATACATGGTGGTTTTGATCAGAGACCAGAGCTTTTTAGATCCAGAACTTGTTTTTGCCAGTATTGCTCAGTAAACAAACTTTAATAAACACACATAGTTGAAACCCTTGCCCACTGCCCTTACTTCTCCCTTCCCCTATCACATAGAGGTATTTTACATTTTTCCTAAGGTTCTTTTGATGCCTTAGGATTTTAGCTTTTATATTTTCATAAATCTGTAATCCTGCAATTCTTTAGTGTATAACTCTGAGCTCCATACAGAGTGTCAGCAACTGCTTTTTCCATTTTGGTCAGACACAACAATTCCTCTCCAGGCCTGAGAATCAAGGACACCTCACTGTCTCAGGGCCTGAGAAATGGAAACAAAAGTGAGTTGGGGGGGAGCAAACTGGGAGAATGGGACTGCACTGCCTGAAGCTGGAATTGGACAATTAACTTCTGATATGCAAATGGACAAAACTTGTATCTGTCCCAAAAACGTGTGGCTGTGTCCATCCTGGGTGCAGTCTCTGTGAGACTCCTGCACTGCCCCAGGTGTGCCCTCTGAAGGCCTTTCCATAAATCCCTGCCCTTTATCCTTTCACTCTGTCCAGCCTCTGCTCCAGGTCAGCCTCTCCAAGGCATCACTTTGAACAGAGAAATCTGTGGTGAAGAGAATCAGGTTTCTCAGGGCAGCATGACAGTGAGATGGGCAAGAGAAATTCCTCAGCAAGAGAGTGAACGATGCAAACAGAGACCATTCACAGTTCTTCAGCCTCAGCCACCTCTTCTTTAGGTAGGGAAATACCTGCAGACTGACTCAGTGACCAGACCTCAATTTGCATTGCAGAATTAGAAGTGATGATAATGAGTGCTCTTCTCACTAGAAGCTACTGGTCACATTTTCAGGTATTTTCTAAGCATATGTAAATATTTAGATCAACTAAACATCTTGCAGGTGTAGTATTTTCACAAAGTCACAAATTTCTGATATTATGATCAGATACTGCTTCATTAATCTTGTTTCTTTATAGTCAAAGGTGATTCAGATGCTCAGTTTTCTAGAACACCAGACATGAATCCAGTGCCAGAAAACAGGGTGAAAAAACCCAAACCCACCAGGAGTTTAGTAAGACTAAAACATCTTTGTTGTTCCACTGCTGAGCAAAGTAAAAGGAATGTATTTATGTGGATTCACTGGAAGTTGTTAAGGCTGATTTATTTCAGTACAGTAGAATGTAGTGAGTGGATTGTAAACAAGTGTGCTCTTATACTGAAATGATTACACCTCTAGCAGAGATAAAGAATACTTGATTTACCTTACTGAGATGTGTGTTCTCCCCAGGCCGCCTGCACAATAACACCCAGAAACCTCAGTGCTCTAGTGTACAACATCAGCCAGTTAAGATGTCTTATAAGAATATACTTTTTTCTAATTTCTGAGCTGGGAATAGTTTAATTAGGTTCTAGCTGAGTAACTCAAGCTCAACAACCATGTTTCAATGTTAATGTTAGGTTCTGTAATTGGAAAGAAAGGTCAGCTCAATAGGGAAGGATTTTGTCAGCATTACAGAAAAACCTTTGTGCTGTTCTTTTCAGATACTGGAGGAATTGTCCTTGGAACCATGGTATGTGTTAATCTTTGAAGTCCTACAGTAACTTACTGTAGGTTATATTTAGATTATTTTAAAAATGTATTTATTTTCAAGGAACACCTAGCAAATCTGTGTTTGTGCAGTTGGTTGTGTTGGGAAAGGAGAAAAAAAGAGGCAGAAGGTTGAACTGAATGTTGGATTTGGGTCTATCAAATTGAAAGGAGTTTAGAGTATGTCAAAGAAATGCTATGTGTTCTGGCTATTAAAAAAAATAACACTAGTCCAAAAATAACATAAGTATTATAAAAATATTTTACTCGCCTTTTTAATCTTTTATGGCAAATTAGTTTCTTTTTCATCAAAAGAATTCCTACTAGCTTTTGATTTAAATAATGCAGTTATTTAAATAAAGTTCTTTAGTGCTGCTTGTATATTTTCTAGAAAGCCCTATATTAATTTAAAATTCAATATTTCATTTGTATGCAGGGAACATGATCCTTCTCCTTCATCTAGCAATCTGCACCACCCATATATTCTTTTTTAAACCTTCAGATATAAGCTTCTTAAATATTTAAGGCATAGCTCCAACAGAACAGTGGTAGGCTGCTCTTCTCTTAACTTTGCCCTCTCATTTCTAGGTCTTAGTGAAATACTCAAAGTCCTTTGCTTTTCACTGGAGAACTTGTTATTCAGATATTCTAGAAAAGACAAGTGCCTTATTGACTTCTAGTGCTCTTGGAAGTGCAAGTGACTCTTCAAGAAATAAGGTACTGAATGCACTTTGTTCAGTGTGTGAAATGCAGCTGCTTCAGCTTCCTCTTTCTGTAGCTCTGTGAGTCCCAGCGCTGCTGAGGGAAGGGAGAAGGTGTGGGGAGACCAGCTCGGAAGGCAGCATGGGGATCCAGAGGAAGGACTGATGGGGAGCGCAGTTGCACAGCTCTGGTTTGGTCTCGCTCGGGTATTGTGTGCCTGTTCCGCTCCCAGAACTGAGGCAAGTCCCCTGCTCCTGGAGCTGACGTACAGATACTGTGCAGGAGGTGCTTCTAGAGGCAAGTCCCCTGCTCCTGGAGCTGACGTACAGATACTGTGCAGGAGGTGCTTCTAGAGGCAAGTCCCCTGCTCCTGGAGCTGACGTACAGATACTGTGCAGGAGGTGCTTCTAGAGGCAAGTCCCCTGCTCCTGGAGCTGACGTACAGATACTGTGCAGGAGGTGCTTCTAGAGGCAAGTCCCCTGCTCCTGGAGCTGACGTACAGATACTGTGCAGGAGGTGCTTCTAGAGGCAAGTCCCCTGCTCCTGGAGCTGACGTACAGATACTGTGCAGGAGGTGCTTCTAGAGGCAAGTCCCCTGCTCCTGGAGCTGACGTACAGATACTGTGCAGGAGGTGCTTCTAGAGGCAAGTCCCCTGCTCCTGGAGCTGCCGTACAGATACTGTGCACAAGGTGCTTCTACCTGATTCCCATGTGGCTGAACCAGCGTGTTACAAACGAGAGCACTTATATACAGGCACTGGACAAGAGTGTGAGAAACACATTTTCTTCCATCATCTCTTCCTGCAAACTGATTTCTAAATTTTAAAAATATGCAAGGTGCATGTATGTTTTAGTTTAGATCTGGAATGTGCTTTTGGAGTAAATCTCCCTGTTATTGCTATTTACTGTTGCTTGTCACTTTCTCAAGCTGTCTCTTTGCATTCACAAAATCTGTGAATGCAAAGACTTCAGCCCCACTGGATTGGTCTCCAGACCTTCTGCTGGATGGGTTGCACTTTTTGAAGGTTTCCTGCTGTTATAGAGAAGTTCTGCAAGTGATATCCTGCATTCCCCAAAATTCCAAGTAATATGGGATTCCTTTCTCCTTTACTTCTGTGGTGAAAGGTTTCATTAATTTTTGGCTCCTCTGCAATTATTTCACCTTGTGTCTTGTTGTGTGTCTACTTGCTGTGCAGAAATAATTACTGCAGCCAGGAGTGGTAACCAAAGAAGAAATTAATAAAGAGAAAGTAGTTTAATATCCAGTACAAGCTTAACTATGATGAATAGTTCAAGTGAAGGTCATTTATTCTAGGAATTAATTGTTTTGAGCAGCCAAGTGGTTAAAAAAAATTGTCTTTTTACTGTAACTTTTCTCTGTATTTTGTTTTCTTTAATGTCTGTTGCTTTTCTTAAATCTTATTTTGGGCAATAATGTCCTTCTAAGCAGTGATATTGGTTGTGTGTGTAGCATTGACAGTTGTGGACATTATCAAAGAAAATATCTCTTTTAAAACCTCTGTTTAGGTACGTAGTCATTCTTTAATTCCTGTTTGCAATACATTAAACTATACCTGCAAGGTGAAGCATTTAGTATTTTGGATTATTTTTTTGAGGCAGGGCCAACAGTACCCTAAATAGGTCCAAATCCTTAGCTGTTGATTCAAGAAATAACTGTTTTTTCCAGAAACTGTCATGGAGATTCTTAGAATTCTGCATCTCTTACCATACTCGTATAAACAGCTAAAAACAGTTTCAACATGTGTAATACATCAGATAATAAATGTATAGAAAGCTCTTGCCACAGTATTGTCAAGATGTACTCTGTGAATCAGAGGGAACGAGATGTCTCCTATTTAGTCCCGGTTTGGCTGAGCAGGGAGCTACATCTTAGGTTAGATGGATATTTTAAGTTGCTGAATCGCTTTACTGGAAAATGCTTAGAAACAGTCTCATTCTAAACATTTGTTTAGTAAGACCTCCTCTAGTTTGAGAAAATGATCTTTCATTTTGCTGACAGAACTTCTGTATAAAGAAGTCCAGTTAGAATACGACAGTTAAAATCTGAATATTCATGATGGGTGCAGGTACTGCTAATGATCATCTCCCTGCAGGTATGTTGGATACTTGGCTCAACTCAGCTGGAGATACTTTTGTAGATCTTCCCCATGGACATGTAGCCATGACTGACACTCCTTCAAAAGAAGAAAGGAAAAAAAGGCTTTGCTGAAAAAAAAAAATTGAAGTCGAATTTTGTATCTCTGGAAGTAGCTTAGTCTTTTCAGCCCCTTTGCACTTCAAATAGAGTTGTGAATGTTCACTGCTTGCCAAGAAAAGGTTGCTCTGACATGAGAATTCTTGCAGGAAGCTGCAGGGAGCTCAGGGATTCAGACCTCTTAGTTCTTGTTCTGGTACCCAAACTTGTGGAATAGTTTGGAGCAGAATTTGGGTTGTCCAGGTTGTCAGAGCTGCTCCTGGCCCGTCTAGGAGGCTGCTGGGTGTGGCAGACTGGGTACCCAGGGCTGCAGAGGTGGTGTGGGGACATAGTGGCCCCAGACTGTGTCACTGAGTCCCCCACTGGGCATTTTCTGACTTTGGAGATGTCCTTACTGAGTCAGTTGGATGGGTTTTGTGGCTTTTCATGTTTTGAAGGAAGAACAGTGTGTACACACAATCCTTGCAGACATGTCCTCTGTATTCCACAATTCTAATGCATCTGATTTTTTTTTCAATATGTTTTTAATATGTTCAAGACAGCAAAGTAAGTTGAAGAGTGTAGGAGAGACGAGAAACACCTGAGGGCAGACTAACATTCTGAGGTGAGATATAGAGATAAATCACGTTAAAACCAAAGCCCCTTAACTTTGAAGGGACACTTGTATGCTGGCAATGTAAGGTTGCTTTCCAAGTGAAATAGGTACATCTCCTGAGTCCATATTTTAAAGAGTTCTCAGACTCCAGCAAATTAAAAAGCTCAGTCTGTCAGGTGGGTAACCAGTACTGGGAAATACAGTGAGCGGGTTTTGCTGGTAAATGTGGGTCACATCATCCTTTCCCCTTGCCCTTACCTGCTCCTCTCTTAGGTCAGAAACATTCATATTTACAGGAATTAACATGGGCATGTGGAGCATCCAAGGATTCAGAGGCTGTTGCCCACAAATCCACGACAGCTTTGCAGATGGAGGAGAAGTACCACATATTCTAATCTCTGCTCAAAGAGAGTTTATTTTAGGCTGTGGTTTCAGATTAAATAACTGAATGCAGAGTTTAGAGACTCCAGACTCACTAAGCACATTGAATTAAAAATAAAATTCAGGACCCTTGTTGTAGCAAATAAAAGGCAATGAGTTTTACAGAGGAGGAGTAGAATACGTCTCTTGATCCGATGCCCTTCCAAGTAATTAGGAAGAGCAGGTCTTGCTGCTAATTCAAACAACAAAAACATTTTGTAATTATATAGGGTCAGATTGTCTGGTTTACAGCTTCCCAGTGAAGAACTGTTCTTTGGAAAGCCTAGGCTAGAATTTCCCCTCTTCTGCCAGTCCTTCTGAAGGAGCAGGGAAAGAGCAAAAGGTATTCTTGGCTCACATGATGCATGCTGGGGTGGTGATGCAAGCTAATAAATACATTACACATAGTTTGCAACTAGTAAGTGCCAAAATATCTGATAATTGAGGCTGTAGTCCTTTCCTTCAGAGATACCAAAACATTTTACTGTTGTGTAAATAGCTGTGTTATTTAGAGACAGGGCACGATGGTGTTTTATACTCTTTTTCCAAAGGAATAAATGGAAAGCCAGAGCTGTAACAGACTGTGACAGACCAAGAATAAAATCTAACAGCAAATGGACACTGTCTCCTCACCAGCTGCTTCAACTGCAAAGTAACAGATTCATTTCAGTAACACCTGTGAAGGATTATTAAAATAACTTCTTGTAACATAACAAATTTGCATATTGGGAGAGCAGAGAGGTCACTGTTTATGGCTACAGCTCTAAACCCAAATAGCAGGAAGCTGTTTCTGATGTGAGGGGCTTGCAAGAAGACATGGATTTTGCAGCCAGGAGGAGCAGGTGATTTTTTTTCTAGGAACAGGAAATATTTAGGCATGCTAATAAAATTAATTTTAGGGCATTTCTCAGGATTCCCATGTGAAAACTGAATGTGCATACAGACTCTATGGTGTATGGTCATTAGAATACAATAGATTTTCTTGTTGCTTTCAAGAAATGAAACATTATAAAACTGTATTTTCTGCATTACATATTGTAAACATGAAAATAGAAGATTTAAATATTCCATTCACATATATGAAGTCAGAATATTTTGATCATATTAAAGCTACTTTATTTTTTTTTCAAAATAGATTCCTGCTGAGCACGTGCAACACTTGAAATGGCACTTTCAGCTGTAAAAGCATCATTGGAAAAATTCACTCTAGATTTAATAGCAGTCAGTGTTTCTTTAGCCCATGCTATTAAATTCAATCCAGCTGTAGGTGGTCCTACTTCTTGTCTTGAAATCTGGTGTGTATGCATTAGCGTGATAGTATGGAGAATTAGAATATAGAGATTTAGAGAAATGTAAGGTTTTATATTAGAATTAGAATAACAGTGATCTGTTATTTAGTGAAAAACTTAAGGAATTAGTTTGTTCCCTTTGACTGTACTCCGTCCCTTGGTCCCTAATGTCATGGATTGATGGATGGATGCAAAATGGCCATGCAAAATGCATTTTTTTTTAATTGCTTGGATTTTCCAGTCTAGCAGCACAAGGTGCCGGCTGCAGAGTGGAATTTAGAAGAAAGGAAGTGGAATTCATCAACTTCTAGCACGAACTGCCTGTGGTTCCTTTGCTTTCATTTCCACCTGAAACGCGAGTTCACTTAGTTTTGAACATTCAAACTGCTGCAGCGTGAGTGTTCTGCTGGCACCGAGGGTGAGCTTGCTTTGAAGAATTCTTCGTTCCTGGACCGCATGGCTTACCCTCTCGCTCTGTGTGCAAAGAGCTGGCTTTGTGGGGGCAGAGAGGTCCAGCTCACACCCCCGGCGGTTCCTGCCCGTGTGCCCCCCTAGGTGTCCGGGCACTGCGGATACACCTCCGCAAGGAAAAGGTGGATTTCAGCCTTCCCCTCACAAGGTGGCAGCATCACTTCAGCGAATACCAGCACCTGCACCAGCCGGGAGGCCTTGGGCGTTTGACTGCTTCCCTTCTATCCAGCATGGGAAAGAAACTCTGATGCTGTGCTCGTTTGTGGTACCTGAACTTGCAGATCAGCATCAGGCGCGGGACTGGACGCGTTTCATTCATCTGCTGCCGTGTTTACAATGAAAATTATGAATTGTATTGAAATTGTGAATTCTATTGAAATGATGTCATTATTATTGTGTCTCTAGTTAATACTGTAGTTGCATTCCTGAGATTTCAGTAGCAACGTTTGGTTGTTAGTGATGCCTTGGAGAGGCTGCCCTGGAGCAGAGGCTGGGCAGAGTGAAAGGATAAAGGGCAGGGATTTATGGAAAGGCCTTCACAGGGCACACCTTGGGCAGCGCAGGAGTCTCACAGAGACTGCACCCAGGATGGACACAGCCACACGTTTTTGGGACAGATATAAGTTTTGTCCATTTGCATATCAGAGGTTAATTGTCCAATTCCAGCTTCAGGCAGTGCAGTCCCATTCTCTCAGTTTGCTCCCCCCCAACTCACTTTTGTTTCCATTTCTCGGGGCCTGAGACAGTGAGGTGGCCTTGATTCTCAGGCCTGGAGAGGCATTGTTGTGTCTGACCAAAATGGGAAAAGCAGTTGCTACCACTCTGTATGGAGCTCAGAGTTATACACTAAAGAATTGCATGATTACATATATATGAAAATAGAAAAGCTAAAATCCTAAGGCATCCGTTTCAGATGCACTAAGCAGAAATATCTCGCAGAAATTTAATTTCAGATTCACACGTATTTCCCTCCCTGTTCACTGAGTGTTTTTATTCATTCAAGGCTTGATCCTACTCTCCCTGAAGTCAATGGCTGAGTCAGAATTTTAGAGTAAGTCCTGTAAGGACATAGAAACAGCAGAAAAGAAAGGTCATTAAAATGGGAGGTTTAATGGGGTTTTAAATATTTTTCCCTCCCTACAGAAGTAATCAGGAATGATGACAGAGCTGCTGTTTGAACCATTAGAAGCATCGACCTTCAGTTAACTCTGGGCAACATCTTTATTTCATTTCAGGGCAGCACTGATTGACTTCTAAAGGAATTAGGTCAAGTTTATTTCTGATTCTAAAAACAGGTCTGCCAAGCTGGCCTTACCCATTAAGAATAAAAATCTTGGAAATACAGGAATCCTCACTGTGGTTTTTAGCTGAAGTCGAGCTTCCCAAAAAATATAGATACATATTTCTTTCTGTTTTATTACCATTTTGCCTCTGATTTTGATTTTACAGCATGATTGTAAGCTAAAGAATAATACTTTCTAATTCATATGGTTGTTTTATAATTTTCTTCAGATATTCCACTAAATAAAAATTTTTTATTTTTAAATCAGAAAAGCATTTTTCATGACTGCCTGGAGAAATTTCTCTTTTATACTTATAGTAACGAAGGAGATGTACTTTGCTATCCTGGGTAGCAACTGGTATTATTTCAAGGAAATACTGTCTGGTGTGCAATAATTCTTTAACAAGAAAATATTTGACATCTTGTATTTAAAGTAATTTTCTTGAAAGTTTTTATGCTGAACACAAAGAAAATCTTACTTTTCTTCCAATTTCTCAAAATCCAGCATGCTTAAGACATGGTTTTACTGACAGGTGGTCACTTTGTTTGCACTTCTAGGATTAAGGCAGGTTTAATCTCCAAGTATAACTTTCTACTAATACCTCAGGGTGTTGGACTTAATGTGCAGAAATATCAAAATTCCAATGTTTAAACTTTACCAAACTGGAATGTATGAACTGAGTATTTAATTTTTTCTTTAATGTACCTGGGGACTTTTGTCGGCGCAGTTCTCCTCATCTTCAGCAATTCACAGCACAGCCTCCCAAACACGAACTTACCATTAGTATCGCTTACTTTTGTGGCTTCCAACACAGTTTCTGAAATTGCTGAAGGAAGAAAGCCGTGGATATAAATGCTATTGGGAGAATGAAGTCAGGTCCTTGGGCGATAATGATTGCTGAATTCTGCTCTCTCCTTCCTACCCAGCAGAGATTCTGAGGAAACAAA
This sequence comes from Callaeas wilsoni, assembly GCA_013398955.1. NCBI lineage: Eukaryota > Metazoa > Chordata > Aves > Passeriformes > Callaeidae > Callaeas > Callaeas wilsoni. The sequence continues at coordinate 64,862 of VWPU01002153.1, read as the reverse complement.
AGAAATGCACCTGATACCTTCATTTGCAGAGCCTGGTATCTCCACTATAACATATATTCTGAGATGCTGTAAGGACTGAACTGGGACACACGGGCAGCAGTGTGTGACGGCTTCAGAAAGGCAGCTTCAAACACTGGAGGTTGTTTTGGCTGCTGCAGGTCAGCACACCTCCATCATTCCACCTCTCTTTGGTTAAAAAAGAGAGGGAGCATGACTCTCACCTCCTGCTCACACAAAGCCTGTGATATTCTCAATGAGCCTCCTCCCTCACTCATCCTGGCAGTAGGACAAGTCTGGCTTTCAAAGAAAACGGAAAGGCATTCTGCTTTAAAGGGAAAGATCATTCAAGGGCTAGCCTGTAGCAGAATATTGAGAGATTGTTTAAAGAATTGAAATAATTGAGATTAATGGTGATGAAATGCGTTATTGATCACATTCAAATCCAACCCACACTGTTAAAAGTCAGAAGCTATTTTTTTACCAGACTGTATGAAATTAATTTCTCCTTTTCCTAGTGGATCAGAGTTCTGGTTATAAGTGGGTCTCACTGGTTTAATCAGCACTGATACTATTTGTGGTCTTTTAATCTAGAAGTGTTAACGTTCATGTTTAAGTCAATTTATTTTTTCAGAAAGCGTTTGAAATGGATTTGGCTTTTACTGTGTTTTTCAGGGCTAGTTGGAAGCACACTCAAAAGACACAGGGCAATGAGGTAACCTTCTAACCTTTACAGTGGCACTTGTAAGACAAATGCAAAACTTCCATGATGCAGCTTTTATCACATATGTTACTTCCAGAAATATTTTTGTCTACCTGACCCACAAACAAACAGATTTCATTTTTAAGGACTTGAAAGTCAGTACTTTTCACACATGCTAAATACAAAGCACTAAAAGAAATAAGAGGTAACATTATTACCTCTGATTATTCAGAGGATGTAATAGAAAAGTAGGTAATGAGAATGATACAGATCTCAGATGGTTTAAGGAAATGCTAAATTTTTGCTTTATACTAGTTTTTAGTATGGCCAGTTTATTTTCACTCCTAGAATAACACTAATCCAAGTTTATACTATGATCCATGTGTGCAATTTTCATACAATATTTTGGTAGTTGTTTGACTCTTGAAAGCCATGTTGTGACTAGAAATTTTGAGAAGAAACATAGAAATAATTAGGAGCATTTCCTTTTTCAATACCTCACTTCAGTCATGAAAGAATTTGCAAAGACACTGTTGAATATGACCAGATTACAAAATTTTACTTCTTCCCCGAAAAACACTGAAATGTTCTGTTTCAAATTCCCATCCTATTTTACTTCTCCATGCTCCAAGGATTTATGTCAGAATTACAAGGGTAGACGGAGATGAACATTTAAATTTCAGTTGGTTCATATCCTGACAAAGGTACAGCATTGGAAGATAGGTTCTTTAAAAGCATACATAATGTTGCAATGTTTAGAAAAGTGATTTTGAGTAGCTGAGTACTGCTCAAAATCATTGGATGGGTCTGCATTTGGCTCCTATTTTACTGCAAATAAGAGACACTGAAATCCCAAACTTTTAATTAAAGTTTCTGACCATTATATAATGCAAATGTGTCAAAAATCCCCAAACTTACTCTGAGAAGGATAAGTAGACATATGGCCAAAATGTCATTAATACTTTTGCTCAAAAAGGTAATTAGAAGAACATATGTTGTACTGTGAATAACATTGTTTCTACTAATAAAGCAAAGGATTTATTAGGCGTCCTTGGGCCAGATTCTACTTTCTGCAATAACAGATGTGGAATAAACTTAAAGCTGAAAAATACCAGAAAAACACAAGCTATTGTTTGCAAAGATTTTATACTGGCATGTTTGAGATTAGTGTCTGTTCCATTTGCTGTATATGAATTTTTAAGTGGTAATATATGTGATAACTACAATACATATTATGTAGTCCCAAGCATTGTCTATTATATTGGCTTGTTTGGAAAGTAGTGCAATAAATAAATAAATTTTATGCTTTACACAGTATTGCTAAGAAGAAATTTGGTAATATTCTACCATTTGTAGATGGGGGAAGATAAATAAAGCCCCAATGCAGTGGTATTAAGGTAAAATGCTCAGCTGTTAATGTAGAAGAATATGTAAGTTGATTCTCTTTATAAGTCCTCAGATCTTTGGGGTGCTTATTCAGGAATAATTTGTAACAAATTAAGCAAAACAGAGGTTTGTAGGCAGTGGAAGAGCTTCTCAGGAAATGTGAGCTGTCACTCGATACAGCAGCTCCAGGCCTTGCTAACAGTCTAACTTCTTCATGGTACATGCCTTGCTATATCAGAGCTGTAAAAACAGACACCGTTCAAGGTTACAAGTGATGTATTTTATATAAAATTAGATATTAAATGTTTATTTAGAGTTCATCACTCTTGACAGGTGAAAGATTGTAGGTGCACACATTCAGTTGCATACTTGGAGAAGATGAAGCAAAGAGAAAATAAAAAACAGATAATGAATTACAGTAAGTTGGGAGATATTGGAGAAGAAGATGAAGGGCCTTAGAATAAAAAGGAAGGTAAATTAAAAGCTGTAAAGGAGTTTGCAGATAAAAATGAAACCAGGAGAAAGTCTGAGTGAAGACAGAAGAGTCTGCATGAATCCCAAGTAATGGAAAGAGTGGAAAGAATATACGGGAATATGAGACTGGAAATTTTGGAAGCCTTCAGTCTTTAAACTGTAAACTCAACTGAGAGAAGTGTGAACATCCCAGGCTGTTTAGGACTCCATACAGTCCTGGGGAAGAGCAAGTTATTTTGTTCCATGTGCGTGCAGGCCTCTGTGCAAACTACTCAGTAAGGAACGGCAGGAGGCTGCTCAGCAGGCTTGGAGCAGCACTGGGGGCTGCACATTGGAGTAAAATGGTTTCATTGTCTGTGGCTGGGCTGTTACAGAAACACAAGATTATAAATATACCTGTCAGGGAAAGATACTTGTAGTGAATTTTCTCACAGGTAGCAAAATTGAGATAAAACACCTGACAGTGTCCTAACACTTCATGTAAGCAGGCTAAAAACAAAGAATGTGCATTGCAGTGTTCTGGGGGCAGTTGCTTCTTTGTTTCTTTCTTGAAGCCCTGTGCAAGAGTAAAAGCTGGAAAGCAGAACTGGCTTGGAGTGTTTGCTGCAGAAGGAGAAGCCAGAAGAGAAAAGGATGTTTGTGTCCTGCACTGTGTGTGGAAGGCTGTGTTATATCCACCATTATGAACAGCAAGCTTACGTGGTGAGGTGATATTGAAAGTTATTGAAACTAAAACAAGGTGTGGGCTCCACAAACTTCTCTGCAAGACACAGAGCTGTGCTACATATGCAGGAAGAGCTTTCGTAATTCCAGTATCAGAGGGGAAGAGAGAGAGAGAGGTGTACAAGTGATGTGCATTGATGGCACTGCCAGCAGCAAAAGTTTGCAGGCAGCAGGTTTTGTGGAGAATATTTGAGGTAAGATTAGAAGAACAATCAACTGAGAAACAGAAACCTTGACTGTGTTTTAAAAACAAGCACTAACAGCTGCTGTGAGCCTAAAGCCTTTCATTGTGTTTTTTGGAAAGATTAAAAACTCCCCAAACCATCCAGTATCTGAAAGAACTCCCAATGGAAGAGCCTGGGGTAAGCAGATACCTCTCATTTACCAGTTGGCTTCACGGTTTTGAGAGGTGTTGCTGCAGAGCATTAGGTGCATGGCACAATGCAGGCTTGCAGCAATCTTCCTGACATGCTAACCCCTTAGTAAGAAATGACTGGGTGTGAGAAGACTGTAGCACGTTTATGATTTCTCTCAAGCGAGTAACATGCAGTGGCGAAAGGGATGGATGGTGTTAGCTCAGAGATTGCTTGAGGAAATCCTCAATACCTTCTGCAATAGTGTTTGCATATAAAAACCTGAAATTCTGTCCTAATGCTCACATACCGAGTTAAGGTTTACTAGCAGAGTCCTGACAAAAGGTGCTTGATAGTTATATGGAATACAAAGTGGAGTTTTTTAACCATTTAATGCTTCTGAAGGTAGTTTCCATGTGTTTTCCATGTTTCTCCGTTCAGTTCTGAAATGTGCTGTTCGATGGCGTTAAATTACGTTGTTCTGATTTATTCCCTTGCAGGTGAGGAAATACAGCTTCTAACTAACCAGAAATGCAGCAGTGGAACCAAAAATTCAACTTAGCTCTTTTTAATTTGTTTCAAAGACTTTGCAGGCTGCATTCTGCCTTCATAGCAAATCCTGCCTTTTGCAAATCTTGTTGTGTAACTGTAGCTGAGTAAGACAGTATTTGTTAAGCATTTGAAATGAGCAGGGAAGGTGCTTTGAAGGAAATGCCATGTTTAGGTTTCTAACTGTGGAGACAGTAGCTTAACAAAGATTGTGTGAGTATTTCTGGTTTGGTTCAGACCAGCTGCAGATGGGACACCATCAAATACATTGTTTAAACAGGCTATAAAAACAGCCTTGCTAAATCTGAGCAGTGTGATGATTCCAGCGAGCTCGCTGAAATGAGTTATTTTTGGCAGGAAAGAAGGAACATAGGACTCGGGATGTGCACTGAGAACCTAATTTTCTCTTTATTTAGGAAACAGGAAATGAGAAGCAACACTACAGCTGAGGGTAAAGTTAGCATAAAACAGTTGGGATTAAAAACTGAGATAAAACTGACCTCTTCAGGGGAAGAAATCAGGCTGATAGATGTGTCTGGCTGGCCTGGTAGAGAAGACATGATGGGAAAGTTTGGGGTTATTTGGGTTGGACTGATGTCTGAAAAAGGCAACCAGTGAGGCTCTTGAGGAGGAAGGGGGGAGTTTTGTTTAACTCTTGCATATATTTTCTATATAACATTTTGTGCTTTCTGAGGTCCCTTTTGGAAGCATTTTTCCAGATAACATTTTTAGTCCTGTCGCCTTGTGTTTGGAAGGCATGTGTGAAATTTTGATAGTAATGAAATGCCTCTTGTTAATTTGAAAAACAGTGAAAATAAAGTTTATAGACTTCCACTATTCTGTGCTATTGAATATTCTTAAACTAAGCCATTAGTAAGGATGACCGAGCTGGGATTCTGTGCTCTATCCAGTGTTTTCATGGCTAGTTCAGCACTGCTACTGAATTTGTAAACAGGACAACTGAAGTTATGAAATTAACTTTGAAAGAGCAAAAGGCTAAAGAGCATAGGATTTGAGAATTGATCTTGACAAGTTCAAGGGAGGAGTTATATGACTCCCTAGGAGGTTCTTGAGTATTTGAAATGGATTAGGAAGAGTTGTTGAACTTTTGGTTTTTAATCGATTATTTTAGTTGAGGATTACCACTAATTACTTGAAGGATCAAAGAAAAAATTTTTTTTTCCATCTTTCCACTATGCATTCTTTTCTTATCATTACGTTTGTTGGGTTTTTTGTTTGTTTGTCTGTTTCTTTGCTAGGAGCTAAAGATGGGAATCTGAACATGCCATACTGTTATTCCTATGGGAAATCTTAATGAGCCTGTTTATGTTTTCCACCCATGCTTGGCAATGCCATCTGGCGTGTGGTTGCCAGATTTGAGGGGAGTAAGGAATTCTCTTCTCTCCCACCCCCTCATCCTTGTTTACACTGGCAGAGGCTGTTGGGATCTTTATTTTTTCCATGCTCTTCTGTTTTATGGAGTAAAGTTCACTTCCTGGGCTTAGTTCAACTGCTTCCCTGTGGCTCCCTGACAGTGTGAGACCTATAGTGCTGCTAAATGCATTTGCTCCTTACTTCTGTGGGATATCTGAAGGGGGTTTTTATCTTTTACACTAAAGATATACATTACAGGCTACGAGTGTATTTCAGCTGCTGTGTGTGTGTGTATGGATAGAATGGGTGTTGTTTCTCTATTTTAATTTGACAAATGCTACATAGTTTAGGACTTCAGGGTGATCAAGGTAGTCCACTCCCATCATTTACACCCCTGGCCTACCAGGAGATGTCTCTGCTACAGTCGCACAAGCAGCAAAATCAGTATTGTGCTTTAACCTCCAATGTATTTAAAATTTTGCTTTGAAAACTCGATCATGTTAGATCATTTCTTTGCTATGCAGCACTCTAGGCTGTACACCCTCAATCTGGTTCATAAGACTGCACCAGTAATAGAATCAAACTGTTCAAAGTCTGATTTCTCAGTGAAGGATCTAGAGTTTGCAGGGGAAAACAAAGAGGATCTGTGATCCTAGAACCATTGCCCAAAAGGTGCTGAAAATCTAATAATTTTAACAGTTTTATTTTTCAACAAGATCAGAGTACTCCTAGCCTTTCAAATACCTTTCCACGTGACTTAGAAAGCAAAGATTTTTATGGAAATATGAAGGCTTTGACCTACTTGAATATTAATTACTTTTGAAATATGCTTCTATAGAGATGTTTGAACATTAAGGACAGTGAACATTACATAATTGATAAGAACTGCTCATTAGTTAAAGCCGAGTTTGTATGACTGTGCGTACTCAGGGAGCGTGCCGAGACCGTGAATAGGAGAGACCAGCTCTGTCAAGCAGCTCTGAGCAGGACACAAGGGCGGATTTATTCACACGTGGCATGAAATCCTAATGCTGCTCTGGCTTCCTGCAGCCACGGTGTGGGACCTGGAGCCTGAGGAGGACCTGTGATGCAGCACCAAAAATGTCTCTGTTCCAAAACTTAAGGGAGGGGATGAGGCTCAGCTGACCACCAGTGAATACAAACCTGATGCTCAGTAAAATAGGGTCTTTAGTGACTTGTTCACTGAAAACAATAAGCATTGATATGTTTCCAGGCCGAGGACACAGGACAAAACGAGTAGGAAGAACCCATGTTGTGGATCAGGTGTAATTGATTTCTCTATAATTAAGTCAGAGTAATTGCTGTTGGAAGGGGTGCCTGGAATCGGAGGATTAGCAAGCTTCTCTCTAAAGGACTGTCAGATGCAGAGAGGGAACTAAAAATGTGACTTATGGCAGAGTGTGGGGATAACTGCTGTCACCGGCGAGCAGGGAAGTGGCCCAGAGGGGCCGTCTTAATGTGAAATATATGTACACAGGGTACTTCAGAGCAGTGGTGCATTTGCAAGAGGAAAAGACTAAATCACATATCTATTAGGTGAGACAGATCCATTGGTGGGTGCCAATAGGGAAGAAAGGAACTAGGGATACTAAGGACCTGAGGAAATGATGAGCAGCCACAAGGGAAGAGCCCATTTATACATGCAGTTGCATAAATTAACACCTGCACCAACAGAAACTTGGGATCAAATTCTTGGGTCCTGTGGGAGTGCACAGACAGCAGAAATCAGTGTGGAATAGCTGTTGAAGTGGTGGAAGGGTAAAGCAGCACTGCAGCCCACCTGAGAGAGAGCACAGGGAGACAGAAGTTGCCTCCTTCAGTCCCACCAGAAGAGGACTGGGAAAGAGTCAAATATTCGTCAGCCATTTCCCTGGCAAACCAGAGAAGTTGTTTTATTTGACTTACCTGCCAAAACCCCATACCTGAGAATGAAGGGATCGTTACTTTAAATGTGTTTGAACTGCATTGCTGCAATACATTTTGAACGTACAACTCGCAGCAATATCTGTATAGATGCAGAGAAGGATTCAATTCTTGAGCCTGTTTATTGCTTTTATCTGTGATGTTGCATTAGAAAGAAATGGGATAGCGTAGAAGTGCTTTTGTAATGAATGACTACATCAAAACTATAAGGTAAAGCTGGGAGATACGTGAGAATTCAGAGCGGGAAGACTCAGAAAAATGCATAGCAGATGTGTAGTGCATACTGTGATGGGACACAGATGTTTTTCTTGCTTCCTATTTCAAACTAAATGAACTAAAAATCTTATGCTGGATCAGGTAAGAATAAAGTGCTAATGCTGTGCAGCTGTCCTTGCTGAAGGATGGCCTTTGTCTCACATAATTACACTTACAGCTGTATTACAATAGAGCTGGGTACTAATGGGATGGCTTGGCCATGAATCCAAAAGCCATACTGAGGCCATTAGAATGTTGAGGGTGTCCTGTGTAAGCCTCCCTGTGCACTTCCTGGTCACTGTCTGGAAGGAAGCCAACTGGATGCAAACCACTTTTTGCGGGAAAATAAGAGCCTAGCCTGTAACAGTCACACTCCAATGTAAAATATGTATGGATTTATCAGGGGGATAAATCCACACCTTAGTGCTGCTCTTTGCCTCAGTGTGTACACCAGCTCAAGTGGAAAATCAAATGACAGGTTAATGCTATGCATTTGCAAAACCCCTGTGAGAGGAGCAGACACTGTTGCCCATAAATATAAACCTTTTAAGAGGTTAGTATGGATGAAGGTGAAGCAAATATTACTGTACTTAACAGCAAACTGCTCTTCCTCCCAGAAGTCAACTGTGAGGCTTCTACCGGCGTTACTGGGAGCAGGCTTGGCCTGTTCCTGACCTGTGGAGGGGCTGCACAAAGAGCCCTTCAGTGTTTTGGATAAGGACAGAAATAAAAATTTAAAAACTGAAAAAAACCCCCAAAACCAACAACAACAAAATACCACAAATGACCTACACACCATTTCCAAAGCATGGTCAATGACATCTGTATTAGAATTAAAAGGGGCTGGGGAAGGGGTTGTTGATACTCTCTTTGTCCCTGCAAGAGAAGTCATTTAGTGGAGAGGGGTGAATTTTGATAACTGGCCTTGGTGCACTGTTACCATGGTGAGTTGCAAACAATTCCTCTCTGGATTCTGGTGGGTTTGTGTATTTGCTGAAGTTAACACTGTTACTGAGTGAATTATTGAGTTCAGAATTCCTGGCTTATACTTTGTTGGTAGCAGAATTCTGGGACTAAAGTCTCAGTCTCTGAATGGTTGGCTCCTGATAAAGCAGTTTGAGGTGACGCCTTAAGCTTAAATAGGCATCCTCTGGAAGGTGTGAAATGTACCAAATACAGGAAATGGAAAAGAGCCTCTGGCATTCCATCAGATTTTTGAGTGTTCCTGACTGTTTGCCAAGGCACATTCAAAGTAAATTGCAAGGCTTACTTCCTAATAGTTCACGGGCAGTGCCCAATATAAGAAAAACTTCTGCAACTTCACTTGCTTCACTTGTCTAAAAGAATTTTTGGAAAAGGGCCTGCTAGAAACAGATTTTTATGCACATTGTATTTACATTTGCTATCGGATAACTGTCTTAGGCAGGAAAGACTAACCAGATAAGGTTTGAGCGTCTCTTGTTGGAGAGAGGAACCAGCATCCGAGCTGGAGAGCATTAATCCACAAAGATGCAATTAAAGGTAGAAAACAGGAGCTATCCATACAAGAGCAGAAAAAAAAATGGAAGCAATTAACTATAATGTTGATCTGTTCTAGGACTGGAAGCAGGCTGACAGACAAAAATCCAATTTGGAAAACAACTGGGCACATCTCAGATTCTGGGTTAAGGCACAAACATTAATCACTGAGAGAAATATGGAAGTTAGTCCTGAAGGCAGCTATCCAGACTGGACTGGCTGGACAGCTGTTCTGTAAATGCAGTGGAGTTGCAAATAATAGTGAACTTCATGGAGCTGTTCAGTTTTGGTTTATTGTTGGTGGATTTTCTGCTGTCCTTACAGATGCAAGAACAATTCATATGTCATTCTGCTCCTTACACAGGATACTGTGTCCCTTGGACTCGGAGAATCACAGAATTTAGGTCAGATCCATGGAAGGATGTGCTGTGCTCCTTTGGCCTGGTCAATCCATGGCACTGTGGAAAAAATGAGTTCTGACTCAGATGTTTGTGTGGCACAAGCTGGAAATGAATTAAGAACATGCTGCAGTATTTGGCTCTCTAGGGCTTGAAAGTGGGTAGCAAAGAACAGGTTTTGGCTAGGTATGCTCTTGACATGGTGAGGAGGCAGATATGTAAGTGAAATACTACATCCTTGCTGTATAGAACCTTGTCTGGATGCATAGCTCTTTAATTGTGTGTTCTACATGATTGTAGGAAGGAAGTCCTGAATTCAGGTTTTCAGTTCTTTACATAATACAGAATGGTGTTGGGTTTTTTCTTACTTTTTTCCTAGGCAAAAGGGCACATTTCTTTCATAGTAAAATATTTAGGATATTATAAATAACTTCCCAGCAATGCATAGTTGTCTGCATTAAAATGGAACTATGTCGGTAATGAATGTTGACTTGGAATTACAGCCTGTATGATAATGAAATAAAGCCCCATTAGATTTAAGTAATTTGCAAATTGAGGTTGTTATCAGTTAATAATGATATCCCTGGCTGATGTGAGGAAAGGGTCATGCTACTCAATCAAATAGGAAGTAGGACTTGTAAGCAGATGTAAACTAGCATAAATGTTAAATTATGGATTAATTCCATACATACATAGCAGTAAATCCCTACTAGTAGACAGCTGTCAAGACTGCCTAGAAGACTTGGCTGCATTTATTTTCAATGTGATCATTGTCCTGCTCTTGTTCTACTTCTGGGAAAGCTCTAAGTAATTTTTTTGTGTGAATTCCAGCAATACATCAGTTTGTCACAGTGCTTGTGGTAGTCATATATATATTTGTAATTAACCACACGTTATTCAGGTGCTAAATAGGTACATCAGTTTCTAGGTCGCTTTTGACTGTCTGAACTAGAGCCTTACAAAAGAGTAGGCATAATAAATAATGTTTGAAAGAATATTCATCCAGGGTATCAGTGGAGTTTTAGTAAATGAGCATTTTTACCTGAAGGAGCAGCAGGAGAACCAAAATGCATCACAAACCCCTGTGAACCCACAGTGCTTTGCCCCCTCTGTATAATTCTGGTTGTGTGCTGCTCAACATGAAGCCAATGTTTTGTTGCCACTGGATTTCCTCTGACACAAGATTTGACCAAGGGACGTGTGTAACTACAGAGCATCTGGTCTGTTTCTTTACCTCCCTTAATTAAAATCAGATCTATTGGTTAGCACACATTGTGGAAAACCTAGAGGCACCCAAAGGGAGCCTCCAAAAAAACCTCACTGCAACCCTCTGGAAACTTCGAATCTGGAAACAGTGAAAATCTCTGCAGTTGTAGCAGGGTATCAAAGAACAACAAAATCACCCTGACTGGTCAGTAATTTGCAAGTAGCTATAAATAAAACCTGAGTTTTCTTATTGTGCCAACTGGGGTAGAGTAAAACATTTTATTTTCCCAATAGAAATTTATCCTACAAAGCGATTGATTAAGTATATCAGTCAAACAGCTTCTCAAACAAGAAATACTTAATTATTCCTCATCTCCTTCAGTAGCTGTGACTTTTGAAACATTTTGGTTCTGTCTACATTTTCCCCCAAGAATGACATGATATTAATGGTAAAAGGTTTGGTTGAATGAGGGTGCCACAAAGCTGTCAGAGGATGTAGTATGGGTGCCATAAAGGTTTCCTGCTGCTGTACCAGTCTCTGTGACTGCAGAAATGCTGATAGGAGTTTGCTACCCCGACTTCTCACTGCTTTGCTGCTTGTGGATTCACTTAGGCCTCCAAACAGAGTGTTTAAAATGCTGCTAAATCAGGACACCTCTTTCTGAGGGTCTTTACAGGTGTGACAATGGGCTGTAATCCTTTTTTTCAGTAAGGATATTCCATTGTAGAATTGCCTGTGAGATACTGGAATGTGGTTTAACATTCTCTCTTCTTGTTTGAAGTCAGACATCTGGCACCGACTGGCTGGCTGTAAACAGGGTGTGATGTTTCCTCAGTCACACACCTTTTCTCTTGGCACTGAACAGTGGAGCTGGGAAGTGCTGGTGGAAAAGGAATTTCCTTATTGCCAGAGGAAGCAGCAAAGTAGAAAAGGCTGAGCTAAGGTGATTCACAGGGGGTTTGTTTTGTTAGATTGTTTCCCCTAAAGGGCTACCACTGTCATGGGAGGCACAGGGGTGCCCCTGTCCTGGGTCAGCATCGCCAGCCGGGCAAGGGAGGGGATTGTCCCACTCTGCTCTGAGCTGGGGTGGCCTCACCTCGAGGGCTCGGGGCACTGTTGGGTGCCACAATACAAAAGAGACATTAAACTGTTAGAGAGTGTCCAAAGGAGGGTCATGAGGATGGAGAAGGGTCTGGCAGGGAAGCCTTGTGAGGAGGAGCTGAGGGTAACTAGGTGTGTTCAGCCTGGAGGAGACTGAGGGCAGACCTCATTGCAGTCTCCGGCTTCCTCACAAGGGGAAGAGGAGGGGCAGGCATTGATCTTTTCCCTCTAGTGACAAGCGACAGGACCCGAGGGAAGGGCATAAATCTGTGTCAGAGGAGGTTGGAAAGGGTTCCTAACCCAGAGGGTGGTCGGGCACTGAGCAGGCTCCGCAGGGAATGGTCACAGCACCAAGCCTGACAGAGCTCAAGAAGTGTTGGGACAATGCTCTCATCTCCATGTTGTGATTCTTGAGGTGTCTGTGCAGGGCCAGGACTTGGACTTTGATGATCCTTGTGGGTCCCTTCCAGCTCAGAATATTCTAGGATTCTAGGCTCAGAGTACTGAACCAGCTGCTCCTGCTCAAGGTGGAGCTAGCCTGGGATGCTGTCATTCTTCTGATAGTTTGAAGTTCCAGACTAAAGATTTATCTCTTTGCTTTAGACTTCTGTTCTTTGGAAACTGATGATAAAGCAAGAACTTTAACTCTGAGAAAATTATTGCTGTTGGGGTATTGCCTTAAATCAGTATCTGGATGCTGAAGCTGAGGGACTGGTCATGTTTGTTTGACTGGTCACTTCGGTTTGAGGTGAGTGTGGCATCACTGAGTGTGGTATAAATTCAGGTTATGGCTGAGCTACTGTGAATTAGGAAAAAATTCAGTTCTACTTCAAATATTTTTTCTCTCTGCATATGAATGTGTAAATTATTTAAATATTAACTACATGCTCCATATTAGAATAGTCAAGGATGACTGCTGCTAACCATTCATCTTATGCTTCCTTTCATATAGTATAAGCAAAACTTGCTAAAACTCTATTTTAAATCATGAATGTGATATTCGATGGCCAAACAGTTCCTCCTTTTCTCTCGTGCCTGAGCATCCCAACCTGACAGCAAGACAGGTGGCCTAGAACTACTGTGATGAAGGAAGCTTACTCAGGGTCAAGGGGTCAGCTGGAGTAAAATTAGACAAATAACCAGAGTTCAAGGATATGCTTAAATGAACAGCGTAGTTTGCACTATCTATTGGCAGTTATTTTAAGATGCATAAAGCACAGCGTCCACAATGTCTTAATTTTGCAGGGATAGGCTGTAAAGATCATAAATTCTGTGAAAGGGGTCAGACTCTAATTTACAGGTTTGATTCAAAGCTTGCTGAGGTCAATGAAACCCTCTTCTATTAAGTTTAGTAGGGTTTGGATCATATCTTCAGGAAAAAACATATATTGAGAAATGTGAAGATTAAATGAGAGAAGTAAAAGTTTTCCCAGGATAAACGCTCTTTTCATCTACCTATCATTGAAACATGAGAAAACCTATTTATAAGACTGAGAGATTCTCACAGTTCCAGTTTACTTGATTTCAAAATACAGTGAGCCTAATGAGTGAAGAGGGAGATTATTCATTGCCTGCTGTTATACAGTAAATGGAAATGCACCTTTGCCTCAGGGACCCAGGTGAATAGGAGATTTGGGAAGATGTCTCCTGCAAGAATGTCCTTTTCAGTACAGAATGCAGCGGAAGCACTGTTGGAACTGTTTAGTCCATTGAATACACAATCCTGTAGCTGTCCTCTGGCTAACAGCACAGGATTGCATTTTCTGCTGATGAAAATGAGAGCTGCTCTGCTGACACTTTGAGCCACATCAACACGTTCTGCAAAGAACTTGCTCTGGTTTTCTCTGCCGCTGCTGTTTAGTTGTAAAGGTCGCACTCAGGACTTGGGCTATTTGTCATACAGAAACCAGTGGCGAGATGTCTGTGAGGAAAGGCACTGTACCAGTCATTAATGCTGGTCTGCATCAGCTGCCTTACAGAAGAGAAGTGGTCCTTAAATCAAGCACCAAGATCCTTTTAAAAGAAGGAAAAATAGTCAGTTTTGAGTTTGCTCTTTTGCAACAAAATAGAAATTTCAATGCTCCTACAGTCTTCGACCAGGCTTTGGTAAGGATAATGGGACATAAGTGCCTTTTGTTTTGCTGTTAGGAAGAGTAAATTGTGTAGCTGTCAAGTTGTGGCACATCCATAAGTGCTGAGTAAAACCTTTGCTGGGAGTGTTGAAATTAGCATGCCAAAGGAGAGGGAAGAATGCACATCCATCAAAGGAACGTGTTAGACTTCTGAAGCAGGTTTAAACCAGCACAGATGCCTTGACCATCTGCTGAGGATATGTGTGGACGTAATTGCACAGAACAACTGTCATTTAATTTTTCATAAGAACACCTTAGTTTGCAGGATGTCTGCAGCCGAAGGGAGCAGCTTCTCACTCCCTCCAAAGGAGCAGCTTCTCTCTCCAAAGCCCATGTTCTTGAAAAAGCTCTATGTTCTTTTTTAATGCTCAGCGTCCAACAATCTGATTTATCTGAGGCTCTCCCATCGTGTACAAGAAGTTACATCCAGCCTGCCCTGCAGAGGAAGCCGGAACCCCTTGCAATTTAGCATTGCTGATGTACCTCAGAGTTCATCACACAACTACCGAGATACTCTTAGCTGTGAGCATGTTCCCAGAGCTTTGTTCTCGTGCTTTATATCACTGGAAGCTATGGTGGGATGATAGCTGCATTTTGTGGCTGCCTGTCCATTATTTTTATTACAGAAAAAGGGAGTGGGAGCTTAGATCATGGGAGCGTTGCTGCCTCTTCCAGAGCACGTCACAGCTGCAGAAGCCACAGAGATGAATTTGCAAATAGATAAGATTTAATAGAACCTAATGAAGGCTGTGGACATGTTGTATGCTCAAATATACCTTAAGGAAGAATTTTAAGTATGAAGTATTATAAGTATTAAGCATTATTATAAATATTAAGTATTTTAAGTATTTAAATTCACAAGTGGCAGCAGTAAATTTCATTCACCATTTTAAAGTAGGGATCTTTTCACTCCAGCTTCCTAAGCACAGACACAGGTTTAGGTAGAAGCTCAGTTTCATCTGGTAGGAATAAAAAGTAAATATTCTATGCCTTGTCTCTGTCAAATGACTGGCTGTTTCTGAGCATGGAGTATTTGGAAATTGTTCCCAGTTGCTGGTTTTGTCAGTGTCTTTGCTTGTTTGTGATTTGTATAATGAGAAAGCAAAATAGAGAGATGTGGGTAAACAAGTGAAAGAGTATTGTTTCTCTCAGATGCTTTTGCATCTACATTTTACATTCTGTTACTTGGGTGATAAGTTTTGGTCTCCATTTTTCTTTATTTTGGAACAGAACATGTATTTGCAGAGGCTGAGGTTTTTCAGAAGCTCCATTTTCGGAAGATCCACTGTAAGCAAAGGAAGTCTATTTAAAAAATTTTTAAAGAAAAAAATGATATAGCTAGAGAAAGTGTCTGGGATCACTCTGAGATAAATGTTATGGGGGGGTTCTATTTTACTGTCTTAACAGGTTTTGCTAGTGTCACTTTAGTTTTAAGCCATATGATTATATCAACTTACCTTGCTAAAATGGTACTATGTCTAGATAGATGCATAAATTCTAAAATCATCAAACTATTTCTCCCAAGATTCAAAAGTGAGTCAAGAAGCCGATGACCTAAGACTCCCTTTTTTCCCCCAGTGTTTTGGTTTTGGGTTTTCTTCTTTGTTTGTTTTCCTGACGTTTTTGTTTGTGGTTTCCCCAGCAGCAAGTTCTCCTAGTCTTGAAGAACTCCAAATACCACATTTGTACTTCACAACATACCTGGGGTTATAGGGAAATGTGTTTCATGCTTGACATGCTCTTTGTCATGACGTGCAGAGCCAGATGGAGTCCCTGTCTGAATGGGAAAATATTTCCCCACATCTGTATCCTCTGCTGTGAGCACAGGCTGTGCTTGATGGGAAGGAGAGGATGGAAAGTTTGCCTAGAGCTCCCTCTGGTCAGGCTCTGCCTGTTTCTATTGCTCAGTCATGGCCAGGTTGGAGATACATTTATAACTTGCAGACTGAATCTTGTTCTTTAAATACTCAGGCAGTTCATATTCTATAGCTTTTCTTTTTCATTAACTTCCTTTCTGTAAACCCTTCCTGATGTCAAAATGAACCAAATCCTGCTTCCAGTCCCGTTCTTTAGATTCCCAGGACACCATCCTTATTAAAAACCAGGAAATACACTCTGGAAAGGTTTGCTCTGGTTCTTAGGGGCAGAGATCTCTTCTGCAGTCTGATTGTCAACTGCTGAGTAGGGACCTCTTCTACCATCTCCAGAACATTGTTTACTGTTTGCTCTTGGAGATGCTGAACCATTGGACTGTAATTCAAGGGTTGAACATAGACTGGTTTCTCATTCTAAGACACATCTGCTAATTTTTCTGTTCTTGGTATAGAAACAGGGAGGAATCTTTTTAGTCTGATCCAACCTGATTTAAATATAAAAACAAAAGTCTTTCACTAGTCGCCGTCGAGAATTATTTCCGTTTTCTTTGTACTGCTGATGGTGACCAAAATCTTTGTCAAGACTTGCCTTTCTTTTCCATTCTGGTTAAAGCTGGATTTAAAAACCATATTTAATACACCAGCATGTTCTGTATTTATAGCTATTAACTATGGCATCATTCCAAGTCCTATTTTAAGACAACTTTTGTTCAGTTTCTCTGTGATGCTCCAATTTCCCTATCCTCTCAGTGCAATGGGGGCTTCTGTTCCTCTGCTCTATTGTAAGTCTTATTTTAAGCTCCCTGTAAAAGCTCAGCAGATATATATTTATCATCTGGGTGACTATCTGGCATTGTTGAATAATTGCATCTTTTAATGTTCAGAAGCTAAAGCTGCTCATCAGGCTTTTTGGTATTAACCTCCCTCTCGTTGCTCCTTTAAGAAATGATGCCTTGCTTCTCCAATTGTTTCTCGTACTTTGGGTTCTTTTATTTTTCATCTCAGCTTTCCCAGGGGAGAAAGATGGCATCTTTTTATCTAAAATATATTCCAGAAACTTGCTGATGAAGTTGTGGTATGTATGTTTGTGCCTTCCCACAGGGACTATTTTTGAGCTAGAGGTTTCCAGATCAACTTACAGAATAGACTCCAGATGGTCTGGAATCCTTCTTTAGTTATCTATAGCTAATTAAATATTCAGCACAAACGACTCTCTTTTTAAAGCTGAGCACAGTCTTTCAGAAAAGCAGTGTATTGATCTTTAGCTTTACTTTTCATAATTTCTTTTGTTTCATTACTTAGTGTTTTTCATTGCTGGTCCTTGCACTTATTTTGTTGTGTGGCTCAGGGGCTGTGAGGCGCCTTGTATCTTATGTTTCAATCAATAAAGGAAATTAATAAGGCCTTTGTGGGCCATAGCTTTTTGTTTTTCTGAGTTACTGTGAAGGGGGGAAAATAAGGTTGTGCTGTGGCCTATATTTGTAGCAACCTCTACTTGCCAACTGATCTCATGGAACAAGACAAAGGGAGGTGAAGCCAATTGTGAGAATAGCTTTCTTTTGTTTTCATGGGCCTGATTTGAGGTAAAATATAAATAAGCTGTATGCTGGCTTGGATTAGGAAGTGTTATTTTTGTGTCTGAGTGCAAACAGCACAGTACAGTTAGTACAGAGACCATTCCTGGCCACCTGTAGCCAGGGAGACATATCAAGGAACAAACCCATCTCTGAGGAGATCAGATTCTGCTCCTTAATGAATAGGATCAAACTGGGGCTCCCGTGAGATTTTTCTGTCCTTCACTCAAATCAGGACTGAGCATTACCCGTTGGTTATTAAATGGTGGAAGTTATTAAACGCTGAGCATTATTCATTCCATTCTGGAAGCATTGTGACAGGAATGTTTCCTCACTATCCTAGAGCTGAGAGGCCACAGCACTGTGAGAATATTTTTACAGAGCAAAAACAGGCAAACATCAGTAAAAGGTAACAAAAACTTTTTGTGCTTCTTATATATCCCAAGATTGTTCATAGCACTATCATTATAGTAAATCCTTGAATAAAGTTTGACTCAAATTAACGCTAGATTTGATTCACTAAAACAGTTTCAGGCTTCTTGGACAAACTTAGGACCATGCTTATTAAATATTTTGCTGATTAAAAGCTAGTGTATGTTATTGTTACATGTATATTTACTCTGTATTCAAAGTGATATAATTTGGATTTAAAAAAATACGTATGAATTATTTTTAAAATACCTGAATATATGAAAAAATATATCCCTTATGAATGTGAAAATTAAATTGTGAGAGTTCTTTCGTTTGTTTAATAGAGCTTTGGTTCTAGAGGCCTATGGGCTGCTCTGTGACAAATGAAGTTATCTACCAACACAGGCTCCTCCAGGATCTGATCCAAAAAGGGTTAAAGGCAGTGGGAGGCCCCTGGCCCTGGGAGTTTGGAGGCTGCATGCTGTTCTGGGACTTCTTTCAGGTTTGAATGTGAGAGTGAATTTACTTACCTGGAAGAAAAGAGAAGTCTGAGAGTAACTGGAGGCAAATTCAGACATATCTAGAAATGTGTAGTGCTCTGTTTTTAGTATAAGTGAATGCAAGCTGGACTTCGTAAAGTTTCTGGATTTTTCAAGTTATGACATTGCAGTTGAGTTACTCTTCAATTAAAAATTTAATGTACTTAACATCTTAAAACTCATTGGATGAGATCTGAAAATTTATGACCTTAGCCTACAGCACATTTTAGTCACTAGTCTCTGGAACACATTCTGGTGTAAATAAAACATTACAGTGATATTTTATGAAGGCAGAAAAACTTTTTGCTGTGGCATTGCACTACTGAAACTTAAATAATCTTTTTTTTACTGAAATGGGTTTTCTGTCTACTCAGGAAATGTGTGAAGAACTTCCCATTGGATCACAGAGTGCAGTCAGGGAATGATTCTCTGGGATATCAAGTGCTGGAAAAACATTCTGTGTACAGGCAAACAAGGAAGGCTTCTCAGTTAAGCTCTGTGAATGTCAGGAGCCAGTGCCCAGGATTTGCTGCATCAAATACATGGTAAACACAGAGGAACAGCAGTAAAATGTATTGGCTTGAGTGTAATTGTCCAACTGTTTTGTTTTTAGGAAACAGAAGGGGGATCTGAGGGCAGGCAGAAAGGGGGCATTGCTCTTTTGTAATCTATCTTCTTTCCATCATGTCCACACATGTCAAGAAAAACACAATATTTTGTGGGACAAAAAAAAAACCAAACTGAAGTATCTCTCCATCTCCAGGTCCCAGAAAGGCCAGAGATGAAGCTGGAAGAGCTAGAACAACAGCTTTTAAAAGAAAATGGGGAGAGATAAAGTTGTCAAACTGCCTCAGAGAAATCTGGTTCAATGTGCTGCATTACTTATCCAGCCCAGACCTGATTTATTGTTCATACTGATTGCAGAAGTCAGTCAGCATCCTGTATGTCTATGTGCAGGTAATAACTAATTCCTAAATGAAGGCTTGCTTTTTTATGTACACCTGCAGGTACACAAATATATGTTAGGTGTATGGTGAAAGCTGGTGTCTCAACTCACAAATGGGATGCCTCCAGGATTTAATTTTAACTTTTATTAACTTTTATGAGTAAAGGAGAATTAGAGGAGATGTGGACAGGTGAGTTAGGTAAGTGTCTTCAAAAGGAAGTAGCAAAAAAGCAATTTCTTGGATTAGTGCTTAAATTAATTTTGCTTTCCAGAAGTCTTTAATTACACTGGACTTTATTATCAGGTGGTCCATTTCTGCCTCCTGTTCATATTTCTACTATGTTTGTACACAATGAAAAAGCCTTACTGTTAGATTTGCAATGTGTAATGCTGGTGAGTTGTATAAGGAGAAGTATTACAAGTTTACATCATGTTTGTTAACATGATAGGTCTCAGGAATTACTGGTGAAAATTGCAGATTGGGATATTTGTTAGTAAAACTTCCCTTCCTGTGGGTGCTGAGATATTGGTGCATGGGCTGGGGTGTTCCAGTAAATCTTAGCAAGCCTGGAAGTCAGCAGCTCAGTGTGGTGTGCTGTGCTTGCAATGAATCTTGTCATCTGGAAATCCGAGTTCGCTCTCCTAAAGGTCAGAACTGCCAGGACTCACTGATGCACCTGGTATTAACTTTCATCATTTCCATTGGCACTGAAAGAGGGTACAAATCATGAAGTGTTTCCAAAATTAGACACAGTATTACAATCTCTCCCAGGCCCTTGAGTCTCTCCTATGAGTCATTTCTTTTAGCGTGCCTTTGAGTGCACGTTAGTACAAATGGAGCCAGTGCTTGTGTCCCGTTCCTGATGAGATTTGGAAATTGAATTAGGCACGAAGGGTAGATTTCAGTCTGGGCACCTTCATCCTCTCAGCCCTGTCGTTGGGGGAGCAGTGGTTCTGCAGAACTCCCTCTGACAGACCATCGAATACGTGCTTCTCACCCATAGAGCGGCTGAGCTGTTTTGGCTTAGCTGTAACTTCATCCCAGTGATTAGAATGATGACCTCCTCACTAAGCAGAAAAAGGCTTAATCACCAATAAAGTCCACTCTTATGAATGAAGTTGAGTTGCCACTGAAAATCCTAAATTTTTCCCTACTTCAATAGCCTACAACTTTTAATATTGTTTCTGTAATTCTTGGATACCTAAAGGCAAAGTTGTCCTCCTCATGTAAATCCTGAGGTACTGGCTAGTGTGGCACAGACCGTTTGTGAAAGCATCACTGTTGTCATTTGTGTGTGATAGCAAGTCATAGATAATAAATGCATTTTTTTAGTTGATATGTTCATTTTAATAATTGTCAACTTACGGCTTGATTATATGAAAAGTAAAAGGAGCATCACCGGTGCTGTTTTGCAGGTTAATATCACATGGATCTGCAGAAAATTTTTTAATAAAGTTATGTATTTTATTTGCACACTATCCACAGGATTTTGTGGTATATTCGGATTCGATTGTGAGGTTTTTGGACTGTACTGGGCAAAATTAGATGTACACAATGGTCTTCATAATATTGCTGATCTGACAGGGCATAAGCACTCTGATGCATAGAAACATATTGCTGTTCTGTATTTTTAGTTAATACTTAAGTGATCACAGAATTGTTTCATAGAATGGCTTGGGTTGGAAGGTAACTTAAAGGTCATCTAGTTCCAACACACTGCCATGGACAGGGACACCTTCCACTAGCCCCATCCAGCCTGGCTGTGAATACTTCCAGGGATGGGGCATCCACAGCTTCTCTGGGCAACCTGTGCCTCACCACCCTCACAGTAATGAATTTCTTCCTAATAGCCAGTCTAACTCTGCCCTCTTTCCGTTTAAAGCCATCCCTCCTAGTCCTACTGATGCCTTAGGATTTTAGCTTTTCTATTTTCATATATCTGTAATCCTGCAATTCTTTAGTGTATAACTCTAAACTCCACATAGAGTGTTAGCAACTGCTTTTCCAATTTTGGTCAGACACAACAATTCCTCTCCAGGCCTGAGAATCAAGGACACCTCACTGTCTCAGGCCCCGAGAAATGGAAACAAAAGTGAGTTGGGGGGGAGCAAACTGAGCAAATGGGACTGCACTTGTCTGAAGCTGGAAGTGGACAATTAACTTCTGATATGCAAATGTACAAAACTTATATCTGTCCAAAAACGTGTGGCTGTGTCCATCCTGGGTGCAGTCTCTGTGAGACTCCTGCACGGCCCAAGGTGCACCCTGTGAAGGCCTTTCCATAAATCCCTGCCCTTTATCCTTTCACTCTGCCCAGCCTCTGTTCCAGGTCAGCCTCTCCAAGGCATCACTACCACTACCTGCCCTTTTCAAAAGTCCCTCTCCAGCTCCCTTGTAGCCCCTTTAAGTATGGGAAGGTGTCACAAGATTTCCCTGGAGTGTTTTCTCGTCCAGGCTGAACACCCCCACCTCCTGGTGATGCTGTGGGATGGGCTGCCAAGTCTTTCAGGGCCAGTGGTGAACATCAGGGAAATACTGCTGTAGGGGATATAAATAGCACATGATTCTGAAACAAGCACAAAAAGCCTTGTAAGGCTTTTAGGGCAGGAAGCTGATCAGTATTTGAAGTATTTATATAACCATTGGAAATAGGATGGTTTTCTCTGGGTGTCTTAAATGTGGAAGCAACATCTCTGATGTTTCTAGGAAGTGTAACTCTACCCTTTATGCCTGGACCAACCAGGCAGTGAATGAACAGTAAGCCCCAAAGCCTCTGATGTAAATGGATATGGATGTGGGTGTTACAGCCAGAGCACAAGCTGGGGCTGCCCAGGATCTCTGACGCAAATGTTCTCCGCTGAGTACTCCTACCCTCTAGTACCCTCTGACCAACAGTACTCCTTCAGCTTGTCCAGAAGCTTACCAAAAATACAGCAATTTCACTCACTTCATTGAAGACTGGGGAAAAAGCACAGGGCTGCTTTCCCCAACAATATCCCTTCTGCGGCTGTTAGGGAAAAACCTAACAAATCCCAATGCTGTCTTCTTATGGTAGTTTCATACAAGTTAATATTAATAACTCCTACTCTTCCCTAGGCATTAACACCTATTTGGCTTCTATGAGCCAAATAATTGAACACGAAACTGAGCTCAAGTTGCTGAACTTTGCTTGCCCTGGATCTGACTTCACTGATTATCATTAGGCTGAATGTTTTCTGCTTCTGAGAATGTTAAATTAGTTCTGAGCTTGTCCAAGCGACGCTCACTGGGATGACCCCAAAACCTTGCATTGGATGAAACAAACAGACCAAACAGCTTTAGCTGGTGGTTTTTCAGGTCTTGAGGAACTCCGAATTGTCAACAATGCAGAGGTGTATTGATGGAGCACTCTGTTACAGGCGCCCCAGTCTGGAATGGTAATACATTAATTATGTGACATCCTTTTGTATGGTCTGGAGTGCACGCTAAGTCACAGCTCTTTTAAGAATGTGTTCCGGTACATTATCTTAAAAATCTAAAACCTTGACCGTGTAAAATCTCATAGTTCCAGTATTTTTGGGGTGTTCATTTGCTGATGGTCTTGTGGTGTTTTGTCTAAACCTGGATTACCTTTCCCTTCCCTGCAGTTTAGAGTATAAATCCACAGCCAGTATTGGTGATAATCCTGCAGTGAAAGCGGAGTTTTTGGAGGCAGCTCTAATCTTAAAAGCTAAACAAAGTAGGAAAAAGTTGTAATGAAAAAAAATTACCCTTTAGCTGAGACCTTTTTATACTGAGCTTTAGCCTGAAGCACATTTTTATAGGCAAGTTATAAACCTGTAAAACAATGTTTCTTGTAAAGCAGAGCCAATGATCTATGGTAGTTGAAAGCAGACTTTATGGTCTAAAACATCCTAGAAATTGTTTGAAATACTTAATGCATCCTTCAAACACATAAATTCTAGATCTATGTGAAGTTTTGCTGGCTGTTTGATTCTCTGGGGGACATGTTTTGCGTGACTGATGACTATTTGTTAAGGTCAGCAAAAATTAATTCAGCTCGTAAGAAACACATTTCTGGTGAGAAACTCTGGAATCACCCTTAAAGAGGCATTATTCTTTAAAGCAAAAAGAGAGTCTCTTCTTTAAAATACAAGCTAGTCACAACCATCTTACTATCACATCACAGAAATTTTGGACTTGGAGAGGTCCTTGTCTGCCATGCAGCTCATATTCTTCTTTGTTCATCTGCCAGCTATATTTACTAGTGCTAATATAATTGTATTTTTTATTTTAAAGCTTCTGATATTTCAATCACTGTTAATTAAAAAGTAGCTTCAAATAAATTGAGTGTGTAAACCAAGGCCTCATTCTACTTTAGCTTAGACAGCTTCTTCACTTGGGCAGATCTCCCACCAAAATCAGCTCAGTTTTGCTGTGCTCAGCTCGAAATCAGGTTAGCTTGAGCAGTGAGGGCAAACCCATGTCCTGCCCTAGGAAAGCTGCTTTCCTGCTCTACAATGACATTGACTGGTAAAGACTGTGAAGCCAAAATCCTATTTGTCTTTTACCTGGGAAAAAAAGAAGGGACAGAGAACCTTTCCTCCTACTTTCCTTCCCAAGACAGGAAGGAACATCGAGGACATGTTTCTCCACTAATTTCTTAGATCTGTGACCAGTGAGGACAGGAGGAGATAGGTCAGGTCCATACCAAAATCCATCTGGGCAATTGCCAGGGAGCCCAGCCTGAGTGCTGCCAGCCAGTCCAGTGGCCACCCTGGTCCGGCCCAGGGAGAGGAGCATTCCCTGCCAGAGCACGGCTGGGAGCAGGGAGGCTGCAAGCGGAGCTAACCCCCGAGCTATGGCCCCTCACTGGGGTTATTTGAGCAAGGGATGAACAGGCCTTCAATTCTGCATTTTGGCTTGATGCTGTTGCTCCTTTAAGTGGTTGCTCAGAGACAGTCAGGGGAAGCAGGAGGAGGAGAGGTGTGGGCTGCACTGGTGCCATTCTCTTCCTCAGAAAACGCTGTCCCAAGTGAGATGATGTCAGTGTGTTCGTAACAGGCAGGGATCCAGGCTAGGATGGTGACAAGGAAGGGAATGATACTGCCAGCTACTTTTAATAAAGCTTTTCTTCAATGTTAGATTAGAGATATGAAACCATAAATGAGACTGTCGGCTGACAGGGCTTTGCCTCCAAATGCAGTATTATTAAGGTGAGCTTTCAGTGACATTCCCTACCTCAGGCTACTGGCAGATTAAGCAAGCCATCCCTATTGCTATTGGCACTGATGCAGTATTGTTTCTTCCTCGTATCTTCTCTGTGCCTTGTCAGTAAAAACTGTGATAATCCCGTTCACAGTCACCAGAGGTGGTTCCACGAGGCGTCAGAGGATGGTGAGCCACTTTTCGTGCTCTCAGCCTGGTGGCTCAGCAAGCCTGGGACTGGGGGATCACTCACGTACTGCACTTGTGTCATGGAGGGCCTGCCACAGGCTCTGCTTGGGGTGCAAGCAGCTGAAACAGCAGAGGACAGCAGGCAAAAATCCATCTTCCCATCCATACTCTTTACATTCAATGCATTAGTCAAACGCCCACAAGCTTGTGAATTTTGTTTTTAAAATGGTCTTTATTCCACTTTGTGATAAATGAAGAGAAGCTTAAGTGAGGAGGGTTTTCGAGCATTTTTTAAGAAGTTTGAGGAAGCAGTAGGGGGAAAATAAGATCTTGACACAATCAGTACCAAGGAACATTCTCTAGAAATTAAATAGAAAGGACTTGTATGCAAAATCCTCAGTGCTAGCAGTATGAAAGGGACCTTAGAGAGGAAACAGCTTAAGATAGATCCTTGCCTACGGCAGTTTTTCAAAGGCTGAAGAGGATAACTCATGCGATGGCTCACACCAGCCCTAATTCTAGCCCTGACATTAGGAACATATGGCAGTGTAGGAAAAATAATAGTTTAAGGGTGAGATGGGGTTGTAGCTGGAATGCAGTGTTCTGCAGCTGTCTCCCAGGGCCTGGAAAGGGGTGCTGAGAAGCAAAGTACGAGCTGGGGCTAACTAAGCCTCTGCCAGAGTCTGGGAGGAAACATAGCCTGAGGAGCACAAAGGGAGTTTCGGAATCTCTTTTCTCCTGCTTGGTGTCGGTGCTGTGATACAATTTCTTACCCAACTGTAACTGCAAACTGAACTGCTTTAATTGACTGCTGGAAACTAATTTTGCACATTTCCAGTGGCACATAGAGTTTTCAAGACCGATAACATGGATGGATAAATATGCTATTTTTGTACTCTTTTTTTAAAGGTTTCCAGCTTTCTCCGTGTTCCAGCCTGCTGCCGTCGCTGCACTCTTCAGACAAAACTTGGGAGAATGAATCTGTCATAATGTGACGTGACAGGCGCCTGACATCTGTGTTTGAGCATTATTCTGCAGGAATGAGAGAGTGCACTAAAGAAGCCTTGTTCATGGGGTGTACCAGTCACTCCCTGACAGCCTCCCTCTTGCTTCATAAAGAGGCCATTCGGGATGGCGATGAACCGTGGTGCTCATCCATTTACCAGCATAACAGGAATTATTAGCTCTAATAAATATATTATTATGTAGCCACCAGGTATCAGTTATAAAACTGCTTAATGTCTGCATGATTACTTGTAAATGGATTTGGAAAGCAGCTAAATTGGTTATTTATTGCCCATACTGAATGGCATTATTTATTGGCTTGGCTCTGTAAGTTTGATTTTTCAAGCTAAAATGAGATTCTAAGTTTGTAATGAGCTAACCAGGGTGTAAGTCAATTCAGGAAAATTATATTTTTCTGAGAAAGTGCTAAATTTAATGGTAAATATGATTCTAGAATTACCTGGATTTCTCTTTCCTTTCAGGTTCATTAACTAATTACTTTTAAATGTGCTCCTGAGACACAAGTCTGAGAAACTAGGGAATTTAATACAAGTTATGTTGAGATGCTGATTCCAAGTGGCCCTGTGAGTCAGCAGCTCCCTGCTTGGCTGATCATTTGCTGTACCAACACTTAAAAAATTGCTGCTACAATACTTTAAAAGACTGAAGCAAGTGAATAAGTTTAATTTCATGGGATGTAGTCTTCTCACTGAAGTTGATCCTATTTATCTCCACTGTGTAAAAATTAATTTTTGGCTGATTATTTTCTAGCAAAGAAAGGCTGGGGGTACAGCTTGCTGATTGAATTCTAACGAAGAAAGGTGAGGCAAGAAAAACACTGAGGCAAAGTCAGCAAGTGCCAGAGTACAGTGTTTGCTCCTTCAGTAATATTTAATGCATGTTAAAGATTTAATCCAATAACAGACACTGCACATGGGTAAGTTCCTGGACTATCAGAAGAACAAAGAAAGAAGCATTTTAGCACTCCTGAAATACATTGGATTGCTTTCAAATACAGAAGGCTGCTGACTTCCATGGATATAATAGGGACTTGGGAAGCTCTTGCATTTGAATTTATTCAGTAGTGAAAAGAAGTTCCTGTGGTGCAGATCAGTATTATCTGACTTGTATTTCTGGCGAGTACAGAGCTCAGACTTCTAATTAAATGCGGTCTAAAAATGTCTGCAGATCGTGCTAGGAGGCACGGGGGGTGGAAGCCGCAGTGAAAAGCTTGCAGTGGCCACAGCGGAGCGTGTTACAGACCTCCAGAGGCGCGGGCCAGGTGCCGAAGCTACCGAAGGCCGGTGTGGAAAACGTGGTGGGCTTCGAACAGGACGCGGGATGTGCTGTGCTGGCAGGGGGAAGCCACTTCCCCCCACGTTTTCCTGGCGGTTTGTCTCCCTGCTCCTGCCTTGCAGCAGGAGACGGGGCAGAGGCCGCACGGGGCGAGCTCCTGATGCTTACAACAGGGACAGGGAGGACAACCACTGCTTTTAAAACACAAGCAGCCAGGAGAACAAAAGGCCAAAGTTATGAGGGCAGTCCCATGGGATTGGTGTCTTTTATTTCCCCTGGGCTGCAGACAAGGTTGCAGAAGATGTGCCTGACCTGTTTGCAAAGGAACAGCTCCCCGGGAAGGATTTGAGGGCCTACGTTGCTGAATCTCCGAGAGTATTTGGCCTTTTGCTGGCTGCATTTGCCAGTATTTAGTGAAAGATGGAATAGAGGTCTGCTGGTCCAGTTGTGTCAGACTTAGAACAACTGGATATTTTTCCAAAAAATGCTTTTTCTCCTCAAACAAAGACTAAGCTTTTTACACAACAGAATTAGTTTCAACCACAAAAAAAGAGAAATTTTTATTTTTAACAGTCTTTGGGTTGAAATCCACCCCCCTACCTTCTTGAATGAAAACCTACTGTTATTTGCAATAAAAGACCCATATTTGTCTCAGTGTTGAAGCAAACCTGGAGGAAAAAAATGCATCGAAACCGAGATTAATGTTTTCAGGTAATTGGAACAGAATGCTTGTCTAAAATTGCACTCTTCCCACCTCAGCTTCTATCTTCAAAGTGCTTGAATTATCCAATTTTAATACCTCTTAAAAACAGCATCTCAGATACTTAGGTCATGGCTGAGGTTTTGAGGTTTTTCTTATAGACTGTTTTTGTGTTACAAACACGATTAATCATGAGTGAGAACTGAATTTCTAACGAGGAGACCTTTCCTGCCTTACAGATGTTTCCAGGCTCAAGGCTGAGTGCAGCCAGCAGTTCTCCTGCTGCTGGCTGCTGGATAACATCTCTCCGTTCTCAACACAGCTTGCTTTCTCCATTTAACAGCACAGAAGAGTTAGCTAGCAAACGTCCTGTGAAATTTGCAAAAAATGGGAAGAAGGAAGGAGAAATTCTAGAAAGAAATAGCAGGACATGCCAGAAACAGTGTTTTGCAAAGAAAAAAAAAAGCAGGTGGTATGACAGTGATGTATTTAGATGGAGTGAGAACAGCACTTAAGGAATCTTCTGGGAATTATACACATTGACAGCACTTTATATCTTGTACAAACAATTACAGACATTAGAAACTTTCTTACCTCTGTAAATATAGAAGCACTAAGTGATTGCAAAGAATATTGGTTTTGCTTTATGGCTGGAGTTTCCTTGCTTGGTTTAGTGCATTGTAGTGCTGTTTTTAGCTCCTTTGTGCTGGCTTCTTTCTGTTTTAAATTGACCAAAATGTAATAAAACCCACATGGGTGCTCCCTACAGATGACAGCAAGGGCATCCAACATTAATGCTGTCAGGCTCTGCCATCAGAATTCAAGGACAGTGTCATTGTAGCTGGAAATCAGTGGTCAGATTTTCCGTGGGCTGCTGACAGGAAAATGGAACATATGCTGTATTTCACAAGTACTTATATTTTCTATTCTGCATCACAGCTTGTTGCCTATTATTTCCTTGTGGTTCACTGTTCAGGCTTGAGGAACATTTTTCTCAATTTACAGCTCTATTAAACTGATAAATCAGTCACTTGTGTGAGGGGAGGCAGTTTGCTGACATTTGCTTTGCCAACACACTGCCACCCACAACAGCATTCACAGGTCCTCAAGGGTATGGTAAGAGGGAGGAAGCTTTCCCTGTAACTTAATTTTTAAAGCATGAAACCTGATTCTGGTGCTCTGAGCAACTTCAATGAGAATATTTTTGAAGAGCTGTCACTTGCTAATCCAATATTTAACTTGTTTTTTTTAAAACATTGCTGTATAACAAAATAGCTGCAGTATTGTTCAAGCTATAAAAGACTTTTTTTTGAAAAAAATGACCACCTTAGGCTTATAAAATTGTAATTACCAAAAGGAAAGAAAACAGAAAACAAATATTTTGGAGAGTACACAGAGTATTTTTACCAGTGTTTAAATTGTCTGACAGCCTTTCTCTGGGATTTGCTCGTCTTTCCTTGAATGCATGCTTACCTCTGAAACAAAACTGTTAAGGCAATTCTTTCCAGAATGGCCTTGAGACTCCTGTCTGTGGTGCGTAAGTTGCTCTATTATGTGACCATTGGTTTAAGCAGTGATAGGCCTTTTTTTTCTCCTAAACCAGACAGTAGTGGGGTTATCTGGATCCTGTAGGTAGAGTTCACTGTAGGAGAGTGCAGGAGAGTTCCAGCCTTAGTTATGAGCTGCAGAACAGTGCTAGGGTCTGAGAAAGGGAGTGGGAAAGCAAAGTTCTTGTTGGAGCTTGGTTTTGAACAGGGGACAGCCCAGATACAGCAGAACAAAGATCCTTTTTTGTTGTCTTCAACTGAACAAACACAGCCAGATGCCTTCTGTTAACACAAGTAATTTTGCAAAGTCAGGTAGAAAGAATCATATACACTGTGCTATCTTTTTGACGACTAGTAGTCTTCTCCGTAGGCAATATAGATAAGTTTGGGGTTAAATTTTATTATTCCGAGCTAGCAGCTTTGTCAAAATCAGCTTATTAATACATATCGCCTCTTTGTTAGATGATGAATTTATACAAGCCTTATTGAAGTTATTCTTCTTTTTTATGGGTGTAATTGATGGGAGAACTGGCTGAGTGTCTTGGAAAGAGGGAATGTGAAAAAATAAAATGAAGAAGCATGTACTCTGTCAGCAGGGTTTTTCATATAAATAAGTTTATGCTAATTTTATGTTTCATCATTTATCATAATGCCAGGATGAATCCTTTCATGCCTACATAGGATTTGAATAAAATTAGTAAGAACTTTTTCTGTAACTTCTGCAGTAGCACTGAAGGGAACAAATGAACATAATGTGCATAATTATTTTCCTGGTTTTGCAGGGAGAGACTTCGTTGTTGGTCTTTCATTTGCGTTTGACATATAACTTTCCTCCCTAGTATTTTCCTGTGCCATTTCCCTGGTGTTCAGCATTAGACAAACCTGCATCTTCAGGTGAATGCTGTTTCCAGCAGTGCAGCTGGGGTATTGCAGAGGGCAAGCAGGAACATCTCCTGGTGGCCGGGCAGGTCGGGCTGCGCCAGTACTCTGGGCTGTAAAACTCATGCGGCTGCTTGGAGCACTGAGCTTAGCAACTGCACTTTCCTTGTCTAGGCAGCCGTTCAAGACACCTGGATGGTGCCTGTTTGCTCTCTGAATGATGAAAGCAGATTCTGACAAAAATTTAGGTGTTTCAAGATGCTTTCTGTATGTACACAGTGATGAATGAGGAAGACCGAAGAGAAGAAAAGCACCTCGAGGAGGAAAACTCAAGTCTGGGTGCAATAAAGTGATGTTCTGTACTGCTATAGTTGTTAACAAGCCTCGCTTGGCTTTCAGATCCAGTTCAGTCTTGTCCTTATTTAGAGAAACTCTTTCGGGGATAGCAGTAAAATTCCCAGCGCTTTTGAAAATCAGGAACATAAATAAAGTTTTGTCTAACTTAGAGTAGCCAGCTCTGAACAGTAAAACAATCTGTACTGCCATAATATTCTGAAGTATTTATTCCCTGGACTTCTGTCTCTCAAGTGGAGAGATATGGATTTGATGGGTGGACTGTTGTGGGGATGAGGAATTGGTTGGATGAATGCATCCAGAGGGAGATGGATGACAAGAAGAGTCCATCAGGAGTCTGTTTGACATCTTCAGTAAGGACACAGCCAGTGGGATCCAGTGCACCCTCAGCAGGTCCGGAGACAGCACCCAGCTGAGTGGTGCAGTTGAAATGCCCGAGGGGCAGGATGCCATCCACAGGGACCTGGGCAGGCTCCTCAGCACAGGAAAGACGTGGACCTGTTGGAGTAGGGCCAGAGGAGAGTCACAAAAATGGTCAGAGGGCTGGAGCACCTCTTCTGTGAGGAAAGGCTGAGAGGGTTGGAGTTGTTCAGCCTGGAGAAGAGAGGGCTCTTGGGAGACCTTATTGCAGCTTTCGATACTTAAAGGGGGCTTACAAGGACAATGGGGACAGACTTTTAACTAGGGCCTGTAGCAACAGGACAAGGGAAATTTTGAACAAGGAGGGTGGTGAAACACTGCCACGGGTGGCACAGAGAGGTGGTGGATGCCCCATCCCTGGAAACATTCAAGGCTGGGTTGGAAGGGGCTCTGAGCAACCCGATCTGATTGAAGATGTCCCTGCTCATTGCAGGGGTGTTGGACTAGGTGAGCTTTAAAGCTCCCTTCCAACACAAAGTATTCTGTGATTCGATGATTATGAATTCTGAATGTGTCTCATTTCGCTACATCAAAATGCATCTTTAGAGAGAGTTGTTTTTAAACCCTCTTCTGTTCTGCCTCTTTACTCGGCTGCTGTCTGTCCTAAGATGACTCTCTGTACAGTGTGAAGTGAATTCTATAATTTTTCCTTTTCACTGCATATCAAACATAAGAAGCCCTATTCTGCTATATTTTAAAAATCTGCCAGGTTCCCGTGTGCCTTTGCAAACATATCACCAGCAAAACTGTCAGAAGACCATGGTGTGTGAAGAGCTGCAACTTTTGCCATCTATTCTACTTTTAAAATCTTTTACTTTCCTGACATGACTGGAGATACTGTTTCGACAGGTGAGAACTTAACACTGTCCAATCACAAGACCTCAATTTATATATTATTTGCTCTCATTAAATATTTAGGCCATGGTGTCCCACCTCTTTGTTGTAATTTCTCTGGGTTGAAAGAATTCAGCCTCAATGACTTCATTTCTGTTGCTTTCTTTGTGCTGGCCTCAGCTTATGTGCTAGATATACTGTGCAGATTAATGAAAAATGTGGAAAATCAGTTGAGATATTTGGATGTTTAATTGGTTTGAGCTCACCTCCCAGCTGTGGGAATGCTGGAGCCTGCATAGAGAAGGTGATGGGACCGAGGCAAAGGGCAAATGATGGGATCTTGCTGCTGGAAATTGTGTCACTGTGGATAAAAAATTATAGTGTTTTTCTGGGCAAAGAAAGATTTTGGGAAGAAATATGTGAAAAAGCCCAGGGTAGTGAATATCAGTGGTTCTTTATGCCACTGACAGTTTCAGGTCAGATAGCATGCAAACCATGCTTGGATTTTGAGGGATACGCAAGAGCTCTAAATCTGGGTAGACAGATTTAATTTTGAGAAAGTGAGAGTTGCTTATTGATGATAAAATGGATATTGCAGAAGGACTGAAAACTGCACTGAAATTTTCAGCTCATTAAAGTCTAAGACATTAATTTCATTCTTTGAATCAATATGTGTACATCCAAGGAAATCCTTCCTTTCTGATGTATGGGTGTGGTGCTAAAGTGAAAGCACACCCGCTGTCTGCAGGCCATACAGAACTGAGAAATGACAGACCCACCAAGCTCCTCTTTTATTCAACGGGTGGTGCTTGAAGGGAAGGGGCACAGGCTATGACTGTTTTAATGTTCTGGATCAGTGTTTCTCTGTTGCATAACAAGCACCTCAAAACTGATCATTCTTCCTGCTCAAACTCGAGGTTTCACATTCACCATTGCTCAGTGCACCCAGCACTGCTGGCAGTCACCACCCTGGAAAAGGCCACTTTTCACAGACATTGTCCCATTGCAGCCCATACATGAATCAAAGCACACCTAATCCCTTAAACACCTGAGGCACCTCCTTGCAAAACTTTTTGAAATTGTCCTTGGCCCATGAATGCAAACTGTGGCATTAAGACAGAGGCTTGTTTTCTAAGTTATAAATATCTTAGTTCTTATTGTTGTCATGGAATCTGTGGCATAATCCTGTGAGGAGTAATGTGCTTGTCACACCAGACAGTACAATCAATGTTTTGTTTACCCTTTCCCCATTCTGATTCTCAGTTTATAGCAGTGCCAGCTCCAGGTGTGATGGAGGCTTTATGACATTTCTCTGACATGAAGCTGAGACCATAAACTCTGGCCCCTCTTTCAGAACACTTTCTGCAGATCTGCCTTACCTGTTTTCATTGATTCTGACTGCTATGAAAATCCTTTTCATATTGCAACACACACTCAAAACCATGCATGGTACAGATCTGGATCATGAATTTATTCATTCCTAGTGTTCGTCCAGCCCATGGCAGTTACCATGTGACTGAGCAGCTCTGGGAAGTGCCTGGGCATTTTAGAATGCTGTACTTTCTGTTGAATAGGTGATTTTTGCCAGATACCTTTCATATCATAAACATGCTGCTGTACATGATTTGGTGAATAATGCCACAAAACAAGATAAAGACAGGCAAAATAACTTGTCTGTTCTAGCCATAGGAGGGATCATTCTTTCAAGAGGTGCAGAGATAGGATTTTTGGTTTAAAGTCAAATTGCTGCTGACTACATGTCATTACTATTTGTGGCATGCCTTTGTATAGATGCTATACCTTCTAGCAGGCTTCCCTCTGCTGAATGTGCCTGTGAGTTCAGGATTTAGGGTCCAAATGAGAATGCAAATTTACAGCAGGTTGAAATATATCTACTCTGCTCTTAACAAACCATTTCTGGGATAGGATGCTTTTTTTTCTCTGCAGGCCATTTCCTCCAGTCCTGTGACTGGTGAAGAGATCAGTGCCTGCCCCTCCTCTTCCCCTTGTGAGGATACTGAAGAGGACCATGAGGTCTACCCTCAGTCTTCTCTTCTCCAGGCCGAACAAACCCAGAGACCTCAGCTTTTCCTCACAAGGCTTCCCCTCCTGACCCTTCACCATCCCTCT
The DNA here is from genome assembly GCA_013398955.1 of Callaeas wilsoni. Lineage (NCBI taxonomy): Eukaryota > Metazoa > Chordata > Aves > Passeriformes > Callaeidae > Callaeas > Callaeas wilsoni. The sequence goes on along the minus strand of VWPU01002153.1, from coordinate 30,862 downwards.
GGCCTCCTTTGGACATTCTCTAATACATTAGTGTCTTTTCTAAACTGGCACCCAAACCTGCCCCAGGAGTCGAGTTGAGGCCACCCCAGTGCAGAGCAGAGCTGAACTCCCCCCTGTACCCACATGCTGGAGTGTGTTTGGCACCCTGCAAGGTGAAGCTGAAGTGCCAGGGAATGGTTTTTGCCTGGTATTTATCTGAACTTTGCAAACAGGCACTGGTGGTTTAACATCCTGTTATTCCCCAGCTTCTGGATGCTGCCCCATATCCTTTTCTCCCTCTCTGAATCATTATCTGTAACAGCTTGGCATGAATGACGCTTCATGAAACTCATTACAATCCCTTTTCCCTATTGGAATTTCTCCTGGGCTTGATGGAAATAAATAAATAGAACTGCATGGGAGAAGCTTGCTCTACAGTGTTGATGCTGTTATTGTCTGAATAAATATAATACTTGAGCTGCCTGCTAATAATCTGGCAGCTGCCTGCTAATAACCTTTCATAAAATAAAAACATTTTACAAATTCTGTGCTCTGGTAGCAGTCTAAACTGTAAGAGAGGGGGAGTTCTTAAGAAGATGATGATCAGTTGCTGTTCACGAACAGGAATTAACATAATATTCAGTTAGAAATTATTTCGTTTAGATACTGGCATAAGAGATTTACATACATTAGGAAATGGGGAATATTTCAGAAGAGGGGGAACAGGAAGGAACGGTTGAAATCTTGGCTAGAGGAGAGCCAGGCTGATGGCCCTGAAAACATAAGAAAGTGCTATAAACTGTGAGGAAGCTGACAAATGTCGAGCAGCACAGATGTCAGAGGGCTGTGATCCCCAAAATGCCCATGGATAATGTTCAGTGCACGTCTAAGAAGCTGCAAAGAAAGCACCACAAGTGCAGTGAGCGGGGAAGGCAAATCAGGCTCCTTCCTACAACAGCTGACAGCGTCCAATGCAGGGGGCAACAGACCGAGGGCAAACCTCGCCAGCGCTGGAAGCATGGAAAATGAGATGGGAGAACCAGGCTGCTTGGCTTCGTATGATGAGAGAGGCACCTCAGAGACCTTGCAGAAAGGGAGTAATTGGTGGATGTGATGTTCCCAGCCTATCAGCTTTATACGAATCGACAGAATAGGACGTACATGCAGAGGGCTGGCAGCGGTTTTGGAGTCTAAAATACAGCATAACCAAATGAAATAATTGTTGTTGGAAAAGAGAAACCAGTCTGGAGTCCCTCTGGTTGGAAGTATCCCACTGTAAAAATGTAATAATAAAATGTAGTAATAAAATGTAATAATAAAAATGTAATGATTGTATAATTACCCCCACTCTCAGTCAGGATATAGATAGAGGAGAGAGTTTAGAGCACCTGCAAAGTCAGAGCAGGTATTAAGTAGGGGAAGTATCAGCTACCAACAGACTAAATGCCTCATCACCTATGGCAGGATATAGAAATACAATTTTTGGAGCTGCTTTCCTGAACAACTGGCCTACAATCCCAGTAAAGCTCTGTGCTGGCTTTGGTCCTGAGTGGTGCACAGGACCAGCTAGAGAAGCACATGGGAGAGATGATCTAATAGCAATTGCAGGATGATTAGGCTTAACCCTGCAGCAGGAGAGACTAAACAAATAAATCCAGAACACAAATTTTCAAATTAAAGAAAGGGAACAGCATACTAACATGGCAAATGGTTAACAGGAAGAAAAAAGGATTAAGGAAGGAGCAGGCTAAAAAGCAAGAAGCCTAGAGGTAGCCTAGACACTTTCAAGAAATCCTGTATTAGCATTCAAGATAAACTCTGTGCTGAAATTTGAAAAGAAATCGAAGTGGTCCAGCAAAAGCACGACAGGACTAAACAGAAGATTAAGCTGATTTTCATGTAGGAAGGACTGGCATTTGTAATGGGAATTTTGTCCTTCAGAATAGAGCAGGAAACTCCATATGGCAGATCAAACAGAACCAGGAAATTAGGAGTGTTAAGAGAGAGTTTGAGAAGCACCTTGCACAGGATGGGGAAGAAAAGTCATTTAAAAAGGTAAAAATTATTTCAGTATGACAAAAGCAGGAATATTGCCGAATTCTGTCCTGTCCACAGAAATGGCTCTAGAAAGGATGCTGGAAATGATGGACCATGAGTCTGAGTGTCATCCTTCAAGAGATGATAAACCTGGCAAAGAAGATTAAGATCACTGAACATGTAGATAAAGTGTTGGGAAAAAAAAAATCTCCATTAGAACTGGAGAAACATGAGAAGTAAGAGAAATCTGAGTTTGCCAGCCACTCCTGAATTGTCCCAAGGTGCCTGTGGCTCCTACACCAGGGACCCACATCTGCTGTGGTGAGGAAGGGCTGGGTGGTCACAGACAGAGAGCAAAGGGATTTTAGTGAGTGTGTCCCCTGCACAGGAGGCAGCAAAACAGCTGGAAGGGCAGCTGGAGACAGAACTGGGTGTGTAGGAGATGCCCGTGGCACGTGCAGGAGCGGGGAGTGTGTGTAACACAGGAAGGAAAGCAATTCCTCTGGGAGCTGTCGGGACTGTCCTTCCTACACACAGCTGTAGGATACTCCCAGGATAGTAAAGTGCACTTTGTGTGCACTTTTGTTAATCTGTGCAAAGCGTACTTTGCCTGCTTCTTTTCCAACTGGGCTAACTCCAAACGTTTGCTACTGCACACATACAGGAAGCACAGAGGATGGGCAAAAGGGATGGTGAACATGAAGCAGAGATTGAAGGTGACTTCAAATATATGGACAATAAGAGCTCGGTGTTCTTGGATCTTGGATATTTCCTGCTTTGGACTTAGGAATAATGTTTCTCAAAACTGAGAAAGCAGCTGTTTAAGAGAGAACATTTTTACTTTTGTAACTGTAGAGGCTGCTGTGGTAACTAAATATACAAGGAGGTCATAAGGTCTAAACAGAGCTCAGAATCTCAGTAAAGGTGATAAATTTAAAGGAAGCATAATTGTGCAGTGTTTGAACAAACAACCCAAATATTACAGTGCAGTTATTAGGGAATCATCAAAGCTAGCAACTCTGGTATTCTGAAATGTGCTCTTCCAATAGCACAGTTATTCCTCAAGGGAGGGCTGAACAGCGAATTCATTTGTGACTGTGACCACAAGCCTGCCAGGAAGCCTGGATGGTTTTCAATTGTCTGCATTGTTATTCTTATCTAAACGGATCTATTGATCATTAATGATCTAGAAATGCTTAAGGCATGACAGGTGACTGAGGAAAATCCAATAAGCTCTCCACCACTGCAGAATACCAAGAAGTGAGAATAGTACAGTTGTGTCCTTCTGGCACGCTGTGGAACACTCCATGAATTAGTAAACAGGATTGTCTGGATGCTCCAGCCTGACCCTCAGTTCTGAGTGTACATGGAGATCTATGGAGCATTTGCACAGCCTTTCATGCAAACAGAACCTACTTTCAAACAGTATCTTATAAATTAAAAATAGACTTTTGAAGACAATGGAGTGTGCAACACCTACAAACATGCTAATTGTTATTTAGGGCCTTATGAATATATTTAACATGGACACAACTCACCCAACATGACATTATTATTATTATTATTACTACTACTATTATGATTATTATGATTATTATTATGATTATTATTAACCAAGTCAAGCATTTTTAACAAATGAGTATGTACACTTTTGTGAAATAAAGACATTGCCAATGAAGACAGAGCTGAATGTCAGAGTTATTTTCCATGTCTTACGGAGGTAAAAATCCTGGGCTGTGATCCCTACTATGTGACAAGGATGAGAAAAACCTGATTTGATTTTTTCATCACGTCACCAAAGATGGTCATTTTCTATTGGCTTTCAGATGTTTAAGCATGTTTATTTATTTAGAAGTAATAAGTTCCTGGTTTAAGAAAGTGCACGAATAAAAGGATCTCTTAGATTTCCTAGTAAAACAGTCTGGTATTATACCATAGGTTGTAATATCAAGAGGAATTGCTGGGCAAGGGTATCTGGTGCCGGTCACTCAAGGCCTGATTCAGACAAAAAGCCGTAGCTACTCTCTAGTGTCTGTCCAGTAATTTTTAATGTGTTTTAGACCAATAAAACAGTCTGGTTCTAGAGCTCTTCTGGAAAGTCTCACCACTTCTTCCACCAGAAATGTTTGTGCACTAAGCCGTTTTAATTAAAGCAGCCTAATTTTGATACTTTCCTTAAATAATGCTTCCTTTTTTTACTATTTTTTTATTTTTCTGGCAGCTTTTTCTTTGTAAGTATCATCAGTATCAACTCATGCATAGAGTTTTAGGGACAAAACATTCTGTAGAGTTCATAGTCCTTATAATAAGCAGGCCTGAGGCAGAGCCCGCCAGCCCTGCCCGTGTCAGTGCAGCCCAGCAGACATTTCTCAGCCTCTCTGGCACTGCAGGCAGCACTGGCATCAGCTCTGATTAGCTGTCCTGGGAGCCAAGGGGTTTAGCAGGGGCATGGTGCTCATCTAACCTGCTTTTGGTAGCCTCTGAAGCATCCTCTGCTGTGGGCAGCAGGATCTGTGTTTGCTGGGGAGGGACTGAACAGCCAGGTTAACTCTGCTCCGCTGCCCAGGACAGACGTGCCCTCTCAGTGTGAAGCCATTTGTATGTGGGAGGACAGGGAGGAAGATTCATACCCACTGAAGTCCAATATTGCTGCTTTAAAGCAGTAATGGAACAGTGTGTGCTGAGCACAGGACTGGCTTTTGCCCAGCGAACAAGTAAGAACAAAATCAAATAGTGGAGAGCGGGTCAATAAGAGAGCAATCAATCTGTCTTAAATCTGAATAAAGCACGGCTCACATAGAAGAAATAGTACCTGTGCATGCAGTAAAGTTGTAGATCATAATGAATATGTGCCGTTTTAATCCTGGCATCTCCTATTTCATTAATTCTTGACTGTACTTTTCATATCCTTGTAAATTGCTCTTATAAGTAATATATAAACATATTAAAGAAATCTTAGATTAATGGTATTGTGTTCTTCATAATGTTTCCACTTTTTAAAAATTTTTGAATGGTAATTTGCATGTTTTTTCTTATACTCTGGCACATACTTGTTTTTACAGTATACGAAATAACAGATCAAATAAAGCTTCCAATGTAGTTTTTGCATATAGCTATGTTTGGCTTGGGTTACTTATTAATTTATCCAACATAAACAGTGCTTTCCAGGATCATGTGACCCCAGGTACCTTTTAGACATCAGATTAGAAGGAAGACCTAATCCTATGACTACAAGTCGACCGTGTTTTATTAAGCTAACCTAATGTTAAGTATAGTGTAGAATATAGAAGTTAAAAATGAAACAAAACAGAGAAAGGGAACAGGTCATACAGCACAAGGAGCAAGATACAAGGCTTGATGCCAAGGGGGATATGAGAGAATTCTTGACTGGAGAGAGGAAACTGGTTGTGCACTGTAACTGGGAACCGTGGGGGAGTGAACAGTGATGAGAGAGTGGAGGAGCAAGTGGAGGAAAGAAGATCCTGATCTAACAGCATCGGGAAGCAACACAAGAACTCAGTCTGCCTGCTAGCTCCTGTAGCTGTTAAATGATGTTGGTGTATCTCACACTTTTGATAATTGTCACTTACTTAGTGTCCTGGTGCCTTACTCATTTTAGGGGCTCCAGGTAAGTCAGGTCAGTGATTTACCCTGCAATGAGAACTCCTTTCCATGCTGCAAGAACCAGGTGTTGACTGGACCAAAAATGTTCCCTCCATTAGTTGTTCCGGCTGGTGAATATTCCCTTCTTCTAGTTAATTAATGCTCATCCATTGTTGTATTTCAATAAAAGTGTGTGTGATACATAAAGATTTCTGCTTCATGGAAAAAAACAGCCATTTTCTTTCTTTACTATTTCCTGAAAAATTAATAATGAGTATTTTGCCACCTCTGATGTTGCTGGGATCACATTCTCTGTGTAGCTTTCACTGGGACCACTATATTTCAGGTCAGTTCATATTGTTTTGTCTGATTCTAAAATAATACAAATACTTTCCCTTTTAGTCCTCTTGTAAGTTGTTATTTTCCTAGGCCATCATCTTTTTCCCGCTTGCATTAGGATGGAAATGCTGCATTTTAAGAAATCTACACCTTTCTGCAAGTCTGGCTCAGTATAACATTACAATGCATTATTAATTCAGGGCTTAGCAGATTAAGATAAATCACACACTGGGTATTACGAGGAAGCTTCAGGATTTGAGGATGTAAGGTGAGGCTGGCACCTCCTTAGGAGGAGTTATGAGGCCAGAGGGGGTTTGACTACTAGAGATCTTCAAGGAACCTGCCTGGGGCCAAACACGTGATGCTTTCATTAATGACCTCTCCGAAATAATGAAGAGTTTGCTAAAGAAACCCCCTGTTGGAATACAGCTGGGAAACATTGTTACTGAGAAAGAGAATAGCAGTATGATAAAGAGGAGCTGAATAACCTTGAGGACAGTAAGAGATAAAACAGAAGAAATTCAGCAGCTGAGAGAACAGGTTCATGCACTTAGAGGCTGTTCATGAGAGCTTTCTCCTGTGAGACTGTGGCTGCCACCTGACCCAGTCACAGTCAGGATCCACTGAAGCTCCAACCATTGCTCTTGTGAAAAACTGCTTGTAGCTTAAACATCAGGGCACTTTTACCAAATCAAAGCTCATGCAAGTTTTACATGTCATATATTTTCCTGTCTTTCCCAGCGGCACAGCCCTCCAGAAGCACAAGGGTGGTGGGCAGCACCAAATAAACACTGAGGAGCACAGGCTTGTTTCACTCTTAATTCACTTGTCCATCCAATTTGAAGGCAGAACCCAAGTCTCTCAGGACAGTGCGTTAGCAAGTAGGATCAAGAATATTCAGTTTCAAGTTTTCTGCATTCCCCAGTTGAAATATTTACTATCCCACTCATCTCCTGTAAGCTACTTCTACCATTTACATTGCATTGTGGTGAAACTTGAAGAAATACAAAGTTCCTGCCAAGTCAGTTGACAAATGTTGATCTCAGAACCAGAAAAGGGATGGAAATGTCTTGTAGGCAGAGTGGCACTGCCCCTTGGGACAGCACTGGCCTCAAGGATGGGATGAAACTGCCCCAAAGATCCCTGTTCATCATTAATGTGTTTAAAGTCCTGTTGAATTTGGACCACAGCCATAGCACACCAACTTTAATTTAGAAGGAAAGACTGATGAAAATGCCTTTGAGATGTCCATGTGACAGCATCAGCGGTAACTCATAATGACTGCCAACAATAAATCCTGTATTGATCCACAAGCATGGGACCCTGGGAACAAAATGTTTCCCGAAAGCTGAGCACTCATTCTTCTGATGCTCTCTTAAATGTCTTCCAGCAGTGGTCCTGCAGTGGCATCTCTCATTATCTGTCATAGCTGAAAGACTGCTGCTTCTTCTCATTAAATGTTTCATGCTGCAGAACAGGTCTCAGGTTTACTGTTACTTGAAGTTCCCTAGTGGATATTTTTCATTTTCAAAGAGTTTCAAAGTAGTCCTTCTTTACTGATCTCTCACAACCACTAAAACATTGGAAGAGCATGCAGACTGTGACAGAAAACAATAAAGTTCAGGCAATTCCCAGCTGACGGTGATATGGCACTGTATATCCATCACATAGATTTAGGCATTAGAGAGAAAATTAAGCAGCTTGTTGAAGTCGTGGCACTGTGCCTGGGTGTTGGAAGGAAACACAACACTTCCCATCATTAAATGAGGATTTAATGTTCAGGGTGCTCAAATGTTTCCCATTTTTTCTAAAGCAAACCTTCATTAGCATGTTTGTTTAAGCAGTACAAACTGTCCCATCCTGGTGGCCAGGAGGCTTTGGCTGCAGCTGCCAGTCCCTTCTAATGGGCACTTGGACATCATCTGCATGTGTCTACTCTGTTTAGCACTGCGAAAACACAATTTTTAAAGGGTCAGATTGATGACTGGTGAGAAGTGGAAATAGCTTCATAAAACCACTGGTACTAGGTGCAAAACTGCGTCACTTTTTTAGTTCTTTAATATTTTTAGTTCTTTTAATTTTTTTTTCCACAGAGCTTTATTTCTGCTTGCAGGACATTTTTATTCAAGGGTAGTAAGATTCCAGAAATCAGTGTTTGTAATGTAAATTGTGACCTGACTTCAATGTTAGCCTTGATCACTGTCTGCTGAAACAGCTGTGCCTTAAGAAGTATTGACTATGATAAATCCACCTCTACAGTGAAACACAAAAAAAGAGAAAAGACACATACAAATAATTATTTATAGAGTCTGGTACGGGACTAGAACAGCAGGAAGCTTGAGGAGGAAAACCTTAAAACTCTCCTGTGCGAGATGCTGGAAGTCAGAAGCAGCGTTACTGTGTTACTGAGTCTATATGGGCAGACTGTGGTCTCTACAGGACCATTTGTGGGGTGCTCACAGCTCCGCCCTCAACAGCTGCCCGCGAGAAAAAAAAAACACCTCGTTAAACAACTTTATTTTCGCTTTGCCTTGCCTTGCAGTTCCTTAAATTGCAAGCCTTGTCCCTGATTGGAGACTTCCAGCTAAGTGCCAGCACCTGTGTCAGGGAGCACTGGCAGCTGGGCCAAGGGCTGAGCCCACCTGGCCACAACCTTCTGGAAGGAGGAAGGGCTGGGCTCAGCTGGGCCAAGGGCTGAGCCCACCTGGCCACAACCTTCTGGAAGGAGGAAGGGCTGGGCTCAGCTGGGCCAAGGGCTGAGCCCACCTGGCCACAACCTTCTGGAAGGAGGAAGGGCTGGGCTCAGCTGGGCCAAGGGCTGAGCCCACCTGGCCACAACCTTCTGGAAGGAGGAAGGGCTGGGCTCAGCTGCTTCTTGCTTTTGCTCCAAAAGGAATCGTGGGCGTGGGAAAGACGGCTGGTGGAGGTGTTACTTCGGGGGATGGTTGTGACCCAGGGTGACGGAGCCACGCTGATTTCCGAGGAGAGCAGGCAGCTGCACCACCGGGGGAAGCGGCGGGCAGGTGATGAGGATGAGCTATGCGGGCGGTGAGGTCAGTCCTTAGAGGGGAGTGCTTTGCCTTTGGATTTTGTTACCGCGATGGAAGGCAGGGCTTTCCCGTGGGCGGCGGGGTGAGGCTCTGCGCTCCCGGCAAACCGGCCGGGGCCGCCAGGTGGAGCCGCGGCCGCGCTCCTGCCTCCGGCTCCTGCCTTCAATTCCCCGGGGGTCTCCCCCCTGGAGCCGTCAGCGAGCTGCTTTGCGAGGGATTGACAACGCAAGTGCTTCGTTTCCTCCGAGCGATGAAAAGCCCTGGCTCGCAGCTTCAAAGCAAGGCTTTCCTGTATTGTTTGTCCTGCCGCAAGGACGTGGGAATAGCAGCGTGCCCAGGGTGGCTTTTGGAGTATCCTGGATTTGTCTGGTGCCAGGGGGAAAAGCGTTTCCTAGAGGATAAAAGAACATCCATCTTGTTTACTTTTAGTTCTCGAACAGGCTTAGGAGAGAAGAAAGGTGTGGAAGGGGAGGTTCTTCCCCTCACTCCCAAAACTGGTTTGTCTCTCCTAGGAAAATGAAGAAACTCTGGATGCACAGTGTGAATCAGTGGTTCAGCCTAAGCAGGAAGCCTACAGGGAATTTGCCTTCATTCAGTCTGCCAAGGACACTAAACCCAAGGATTTTAGTCCTTTTCATTCATGTAGCTATGACCTAAAATGCAAAAGAGTACGCCTTAGTCTCTGTGAGGGAACTTGCTCCCCAATGTAGGGACCTGTAGCAGAGTGGCAACAAGGTTGTGAAGTTACTGCATCTGAAGTACAACCAATTTCGGGGCTGAATGATCGGGCTGGGAAGGAGGATGTGAGGAGCTCTTTCAAGCCTGGCAGGAGTAACTGGTCTAAAGTGACACTAGCTTAAAAGTAAAGTCCTCAGTTATGACTGCCAGAGGAACACCTAGAACAGCCTTCTGATATGAGGGAGAATGTTGAAAACTGCATCTGGCTAATAATGTCCAGTCATTTTCTGAATATAATCTGAGTCACTGTGTCTAAACCAAGTTTCCTGGATGTCTAGAGAATTTCAGTTCAACTCGAAAGCCTTATTTTAAGAAATAACTCAACATTTCAAAACAAGCTGTTGAAATTTCAGTGGTGCTGCAATTTGCCATCTGCTATTTTTCTAATTCTAGCTTATGCTCAGATAAATTTGGCTCATTTTCACGAAAGTATGTTCTAGGACTTGCACGTTCTGGCACTGCGTGGTCCTCCTGGGCTTATTCATGGATTGGGTGGGTACCTGAGGATGGTTCTCGCAACTGGAAAGGTTTCTGATGTCTGTTCTCAAGCTTCCCCTTTTTCAAATTTAAGAAATGGTTCTACACAATGCCGGTTTATTATTCTGAAAAGTAAATGAGAGGAGGATCTGTCATTGTTGTCTCTGCTTGATTTGGTGCAGGTTTTGGTGATTTGACTTCCAGAAAGAGTACTCTGCTATTGCTAACACTCACACTGCTCTAAAGAAAAGATTTGCTCAGGGTTTTCTTTCTCTCTCTTTTTTTAGATGTTGTTGCTGTTATGAAAGCACGAAGTTCATAACTGATAAGCAGATTTCCAAAATGTGTGAGGGCTTAGCAAGGTTAACATTCCAGAGGAATAACAATATAGAGCATGTCTTGATTCTGGTTTACCTAGCAGTTGTCAAGGGCTAGGCCTTCTCTACATTCCGAGCTACTGTAATAATTTCCTGTATTTCTGAGCCATTTGCACATACCATCTTTTAAGTTTGTTTTCCAGTTACTGTATCTAATTATATATAGGCTTATATTCTAATAGTTGCACTGAAGTTTCACATGAAGAATAGGGATGTTTGGATCAGAATTCTTTTCTGGTATGTTATATCCACTCCTTTGGCATCTAGTTCCAGGTGACTCCTGTCCCTGTCTTTTGGATCACCTATCCTTAGTGTAACTTAATTCTATCACAGTGTTACCTGCACTTTACCAGAGAGAGCTTCATAAAATGCTGCATGAAGGACACGCTTTTATTCTTTTATGGGCAGAACACCTAATCCTGTTTCCAGTCACACAGCTAATGTACTTTGGGCTGCCTGGGAAGTGAATCACAGCCATCAGAGAGCCAGGGAAGGAGCTGTGTTTCTACTGTTGTGCTATTAAACACTAGGTGCATTATATGGGAATGCTATTAATAGTTAAAAAGCAATTTAAGAGTAAACGTCATTGTACAACGAAGCAAAACAAACATATTTTCTTCCTCCCCTTCAGAAAACTAAAGCTGGTTATCAGGAGACATCTGAAATGAGCTGATATTAGCAAGTTTCTTGAAGAAAAATTAAGTGTGGGGTAACTAATAGAATTTATTGAAACTTGGGAAATTATATTGCCTGTTTCCAAGCACAGTAAGCTATAATATTCCATAAGAGAGCACTAAAATCAGTTGACTGTTACAGGCTTGTGTGATAGATGAAAACAATGAGTGCACTTCTTGTCTTGCTGCAAAGCCGCAGCTGACTCTGTACCTGCAAACCCAGACCTTTTCACACCTGGAAAGATCAACCATTAGCTTGATTTGTAAGGCAGCACCTGAGACAGCCGTGTGATTTTATACCCACCCACGGATGGGGCGAGCTTGTTTTCCTCGCGGCACTACATGAGGAAGCAGCCGGGTTCCAGAGCAGTCCTGTCTGCACAGTTCCACAGAAGCTGAGCTGTTCGCTGCTGCTCAGCTCCACACAGTCTCATCCTCTCCTGTGCCTTGGCTCCTGTGCATGGTCAACTCAAGAGCTGAACTCTCTGCCAGGAGCCCTTCTGAGCTCACTCCTTGTTGGCTTAGACAGGTGCCAGGTCTAGAAAAAGAGCTGCATGCACAGCCTGAAGGAGGCAGCTCCTGCATTCAGCCACGTGCGTCTGCCCTAGACCTTGTCCTCTGAACAAGGGATAATCACATAATCTAAAATGGAAGAGAGGTGACTGAAGTGGTCAGTCAGAGACGCCTTCTGACTGTCCTCTAATACAGCCAGAGGCATCAAATGGTGGAAGGTTGGAAGAAATGGAACTAAGGAGAAAAAGCACTCTGTGCATGTTCCTCGGCTCATTTGTCAAGGTTTGGGGCTTGTCTGCCTTTCAGGCTGCTTTAACAATTCTCTGTATTTCTGGGAGATTCAGGCAGGGCTGTAGGACACCAGAGCACTGCCTTTGACTTGGAAACTCTGCCTACCCTAAATCTCTGTAGGCTGCAAGAATATTTTGGAGAAAGAAAACCTTTGTGGTGTGCTCCATACAGGCTCTCTCTGGGTTATTTGCTGTTGGCTGCTGCAGAGGACAAGTACTAAGTCAAAGTCTTGCTCAGAGCCAGTGTGTTAAACACTTAGTGCGCTCAGGGAAGGAGTCAGACTCCCAGGAGCTCCACTGCCCTGCTCAGAGACAGTGTCCTGCAGTAGGCTGGCTGTGTGCAGGGATAATGCAAGGGGCTCCTTTTGTACCCTACTGCAGTTAAGACTTGCTGGGCTTTAATCCTCTGAAGTGCTGAGCGTGCTTTATCCTGGGATAGGTAACCTCTGTACTTCAGGCATCTCAAGTAAAGCAGGTGGCTGTAGGTGCTACAAAGGAAGAAAACCTTGGCTACAAGAAGGAAATGGATTCAGCATGTGCCTTCCCCCGATACTACATTCCTCATTTTTTTGAGGTTCATATGTAACACAGTGCTTGTGCTTTATACATGGATGTCCATACAGGCACATGGGTGACCTCTGTGGGGTCATGTAAAACATAATTTTGAAGTGTCCATCTCAATACTTCTCAGTACCCAAACAGAACAGTGAAAAAAACTAAAAAAATTGAGAGAGAAATGAGGATAGCAGGCTGCCAAGTGCTGCTCAATTGTGCTCTTTGTCAGGGTGATTTCTTTAGGTGTTGATCTGTCAGCAGCTATTTTGAAAGAAGCCAGGATTTTGGTTAGCAAATGCAAGGAGACCTAATACTTGCAGTCAGCAGAAGGTTTTCAGTGTCAGACTACTAAGGAGCAAATATTTCAGTGCTATTTATATTCCTTTTCAACCATGAATTTTCAAGTACTTTGCATCATTTAAGTCTGAGTATTGTCAGATGTTGAATGTTTTCAACTAGCAGTGAAGTCACAAGGATGTGAGGTCAAATCCCACAAAATGAGCTGAGCTCATAAGGTCAGCCGTATCCCAATTATTTGAAGAAATTTTACTGAAACACAATCGTGTTACTTTAGTCCTCATCTTCTCCAGTATGTATTAAAAAGACTACTGCCTAAGCAGAGAAAATCTGTGCAGGTTTTAGGCAAAGGAGAGTGGTTATTGTACTGTTCTCTTGGACACCAGCATGGTCTGGATCAGCATAGTTGTGTTGTGATTAACGGCCTTATCAAAGTCAGAGAAATTACAGAACTTACACAAAGGAATGCAATATCCGCTACCAGCACAGAACTTAATAACGAGGCAAGGCATGAAACCGTTTGATGTCATTAATAAAATCTATCATGGGATGCAGGAAAGTATTTGCAATTGCATCAGTCCTTGAGAAGAAGGCAGACAAGACAGCTGTGGTGATGGAAAAGATAATACATTAAAGAAAAATTAACATATCTTTGGGGATCTTTTTAGCAGGAGGTGAAGGGAAGCTTTTCTTCCTTAAGGGAAACTGCAGTTGTCTGAAAACATGGAGAACATCATGGATAGAAATCTTCACTACTAGAGCAAGCATTCTTAAAGTGGACCCCCTTATAGGTGCCTGGGTGTTTTATGTAACCAGTGCTATTTCTTCAAGTGGAAGTTTCAGGTGCAGTTGTGTTTTACTTTTGTGTCAGCTAAGGAGTCCTTCTGGAGAATGCACCCACTGTTTCTGTCATGTATTTCAGCTAATGATAGCAATGAAAATGCAGTGAGTGTTAAGGTTCTTAGTTTTAGCCAAGTCATACCATGGAACTTTGTAAATCTTCAGAACTTGGAGTTGTTGTATTCTTTGCTTGCTTAGGCAAAGCCAGGCAAGAATTTTTCCTTGAGCACTGAAACCTGCAAGCCTTATGGCCTGTTCATTCTATGTTGGCTTCATCCCCTTAAAAGATGAGGATGTTTTTATCATTGTACGCTCCTGTGAAATAGAAGACAATAGGCTTCAAGTCACGAGGTACAAGATGCAAACACTGCACCTAGGAATCGCCTAAGATCTTCTCTGGAAGGTGGCTAATTTTGTATCCCACTCCTTTGCAATTCAGAGGAGCAGCTGAGGGAGCTGGGGGTGTTTAGCCTGGAGAAAAGGAGGCTCAGGGGAAACCCTATCACCCTCTATGGGAGGCTGTAGCCAGGTGGGGTCGGTCTCTTCTCCAAGGTAACAAGCGACAGGATAAGAGGAAATGGCCTCAAGTTGCGCCAGGTAAAGTTTAGGTTGGATATTAGGGAAAATTTCTTCAGCAAAAGGGTTGTCAGGCATTGCAACAGGCTGCCCAGGGAAGTGGTGGAATCACCATCCCTGGAAGCGCTCAAAAATCATTTGGATGTGCACCTGGTGAACATGGCAGTGCTGGATTAACAGTCGGACCTGATCATCTCTGAGGTCTTTTTCAACCTGAACTGTTCTATGATGCTACACAGTCACTTGCCAAATAAATTGTGTCCAAACTTGAAGAGAAAGAATCCCATGCTGCCACTGGCATTTGGTCACATAAAATCTGGCACAAAACAGAGAGGCAGAGATTGCAGAAAAGTGCAGAGTTGAGAGAAGCAAGAAGGTCTGCAGTATGCAAGATATCTACAGATTTTTAACCACCCAACACTGGTACAAATTAGTGAGCATGAACAAAATTCCAAGATTCCCTGTGAGAGGTTCCTGCTCTTGCTCAAGTTCTTAATGAACTGCTCACCGTCTGTGTTAGTGCTGCTGACAGTGATGGTCACCAGGCATTGGAGGAAGCTTCAGTCTCATAGTTCTGGGTATTGACGACATCATCTTGATCATGCTCAGAGGAGGAGCAAAGACCAAATTCCAGGTTTTTCTTCTGTCAGCAAACTGGAGATATTCTGTCCTTCCTAACACTCTAAACTGGCACTTCAACATCTAGTTCTTATTAATGAGGAGATATTTTCATTGCTGTGGCTGAATGACTTAAAATAATTGAGAACTCACTGGGCATGTGGCCAAAGCTCTGAGCTAGAAAAATCAAATCATTTATAGATTTTTCTCCTTATTCAGCCTACTTGAACCATCTACTGATGCAAGGCCTGGAGGTCACAGGTTGTCATAAAGCTGAATGTGAGATTATTTTAAATGAATCTCATTGAGATTCATAGAAGACTGAGGTATATTCATTTACCCCAGCTAAGCTCCTCTTTTTACAGGGCTTTCTCAGCTCACTTTTTCTTTCTCCTTTCAAGTTTTTGTCAGTCTGAGCCATCCAGTTGCAGAGGACTTGCAAAGGACCACTCAATGAGTTGTATTTTCAACAGGAAGCCCTCAAACTTGGTAGCAGTCAAGCATGCTCTCTCACGGTGTTGGCTACATCTGTTGCTTGCTTCTTGAAATGTTTCTTCAGCTGCAACCTGCCAGATGCTTCTAAGATCCTGAAGAATGCACATGAACTGCCTGTGACAGGATTGATTTCGCTGCATGCCTGAAGGAGGAACATCTGTCTGATGGTAACTGTGCTCCTCTAGGCAGTGCAGCCTTGCACCTGCGTTGCTCTGGCTTCAGATGGTCTCCGCAGCCAGGAGCTGGTTCTAGCTGGGGTGGTGAGTGATAGCAAGGTTGCTTCAACCCTTACACTATTACCATTAGTACAAGAAGGAGCAGAGGATGGGAGCTGTGTGCTGACCTGAAAAGGAAATGCGTGGATGTTCTCACTTGATTCGCTTGCTCTGCCATAAGTGTGGGTTTAGTGCTTTTTTTAGCATGGCACCGTTCTTGGGCGCTGTTAAACCCAGCGCATATGCCTGTCAGCAGAATTCTAGTTTGTTCCCTTTCAATCCTCCTGATTATTTTTCAGGAGGTTATTAAATAAAAATCTGAAAGGAAAACACACCTGCTAGGTGAAGACAGATTATTCAAGTGTCAGGAGAAAACCTCCTCCATATGCACTGTAATAAAAGCAAAGACTCTTAAAATAGACTTCCGTGGCTTGCATAATAATTGGAACACAATTTACTGTAGAGACAGCATCAATGTAACTAAGGAAACTTTCCTGTCTGATGGTGGAGGATGAGGAAATGGTATATCAAAGTGCTTCAATCACCACTTTAAAACTATAATCTGTGTCAGTCAGATTGAGAACACATTGTGTTCTTTTGCACCATCTGTCCAACAATCAGTTGAACTTAGTCTGAAAGTGATGGAAAAGCAGCCCTCAGTAACTTGAGAATATGACATTTATCACATTTAATACCTACCAAAGAAAATGTCTGTTAATAAGAGGGTGTGCTAAAATAATAATGGAGAATTTCTTTGGGTTTCTGTCTTCATTTTTGTGTAAAACTGTCGATGAAATGCTACCATCTTGCTTGTCAATGTGTAATTGTCTGTTAATCGTTGGCTGCTAAGTAGTAATTTTTTCCCATTTACTGGTTTCAAAGGCAACATTTTTTGATAAGACTTTCCCAGTGTTGAGGGGGTGAAACTGTGTTAATTGTAGATGTATCTAGATGCCTCCTATGCTTAGGTGAACCTCTCCTATCCCAACCACCTCCACCTTATGCTATGCACAGGTAACCTTTGCTTAGCTTCACCACAGTGAGTTAATTGCGTGTTGCCTGATGATGAGTGAAGGTGAATGCATAGACCTTGGTCATCACCATATCATAATGCCAAAACCTGATTAATTTAGAGTGCGAGGGAAGGATGAGCGAGCAGCCTGTGGTGATTTTGCATTTGTCAGCTATGCCTGTCTTGCAAAGAGCTCAACTTCCTTGAAACCTTCCTTGTGAAGCAGTAGCACAACACAGAGATGGTTCTTGTGGATGGAAGCCTTAGGGAAAGCAGGGGCATGTTCTGTCTCTTGCTTTTCTTAAGACTGGTGTGGTGACATCCTCTGTATGACAAAAGGCAGATGTACACATTGCTCTGGACTCTGAATGCCAGTCAGCAATTAAGAAAGGCATTGACATTGGATATGTGTTGATGCCATCCTGGGTTTAACTGGGTGACTGAGTGGTTGGTTGGTTTGTTTTTTCATTTGGGGTTTTTTTCCCATTTTATTTCAGAGGATAAATTCCAAGTATTTTCTATAAGCCAGTTTTTCTTTGGCAGTTTCAGAAATGAAACTAAGTCTCCATGGCTAGGATCAGATCCCCTTAGATACATAAACACAAAATCACATTCTAGAGGGCGAGGAAGTTGTGTTGTTCTATCCCATTATTGTCTGCAAGGAAGGTGTTTCAAAAACATTTTGTATTAACATTTACAGAAGAGAAATTTTTTTTTTTTCTAAAATCTTAGTAAGATGACAACAGTAACCAGTCAAATCCTGAAATTATTTTAATGAGACCATGAACAAATGTTCCACGGGGTGATCGGTGCATTTACAAATCATTCACCGAGACTAGCAGAGTGCAAGTCACAGAAGCCTGTGCTGAGCACACGAATGTTAACTGGAGCCACTGAAGTGTTCCTCCGCACAATGGAAATTTTCTCTTAGAGAAAAGTCCCTTTGCAATTTTGCCTTGTATTATAGGTCATCTCCGTATCACAGTGGCTTCACAATATGGAAGAAAAGACAGTCTTTCCTTTTTTTTTCTTGTCCTGTCAACCTGACATTCTTAACAGTCTTGTTTTGCCTGTGACGCCTGTCAAAAATGAACTGTAAAGGGAAGGGGTCGGGAGAGTCTTAAATATTGAGAGAAATCTAACTTGAGTGAAATCTAATCTGAGTGACATGCTCATCTTCCTATTTCCCTTAAATAAAGAGGGTAAAGATTCTCTTGCAAGTGAAGAAAACTGAGTTAAGCTATGCTGGTTTGTCAGCCAGGGTCACTCCTTACTGTGTGCCCAAAACTAGTTCAAGGAATGAAGAGCTGGATGTTCTGTGTCCTTTGGACCTGTTCTGCAGTGTGAGTGCTTGAAACACAAGTATTCTCTGGGGCAGACAAAAGTAAAAACGACTGGATTGTTGCCTGAATGTGTAGAATGCCAAATACAATAAAAGATAGGAGAAGCTCTTTTTCATTTTGCAACTTAAATGTTAAACTTCTAAAGCTCTGTAAGTTCTCATTTTCGCACTCGAGGGGGAGTAATAGCCGTGGAAGGTGTTACATTTGTGTCACTAAAGAAAGATGGAAATCGTGACTCTCTTACCTTTTTATGTGCTATCTGTGACCTGAAAGGCTTGCTCTGAAAGGGAATTTCACTAAAATAGGTTCTTGGTGTTTCTGAGCAACCTCAGGTTTAACAATATTGCAGTTCTCTAACTATCAGATAATCATATTAATCTGCAGTAAGAAAACTTTCTACTTCCAGCTGTAACTAGGAGAGAAAAGTAGCAGTGTTTCCAGCCAGTGCTCGTGGATTTCATGTTTACATGTGGTTAGTGGAAACTGCCCTCTGGGAAAGCTAAGTCTTCACTTTTTTGCACTATCTCATAACCAGCAGAGGACAAACATGTCCTGAATAGTACTTCTGCAGCTTACTGATTGCAGAATCCACTTCTTCATACCTGACCTGTCAGCTAACTATGTCTGAATTTTTTTTTTTTAACAGATGCAATAAAATTTACTGTCCATTAAGTTTCTTTATGAATGAGCTCTGCTTCCCTCGAAGAAAAATGTGTAAATATACACCCCCTAATTTAGAGTTTTGCCAAATATTTCATGTTCCAACGCAGCCAGCTTTGACCAGTTTATGAAATTGTTGGTCTCTGATGCAGATTCATTCAAAGAAAGCAGTCTAGTGAAATGCAAAGGCAAAGCCCAGCAGCAGTGATGCATGAATTAGTGGTGTTAAGCCTCTTTTAGCTGCCATCTGTGTTCTCTTTCAGCTCTGCTAGATATTTATTTATCAGGAAAGGAAAAAAAAAGAAATAAAGCAGCTTTTGGCAATGACATCTAGGAAGATTTCAGTCAGGGTTCTAGATTTCTCCTGCCAGTTACCAGAGGTAACGATGTGACATTTGTGGCAAACTCAGTGGTTCTCCCACCTTATGAATTAAAATAGAGAGATAATTGCAGTTGCTGAGTATGAGAGGTTTTCCCTGATTTTGTTATTTGTCTTCACTTGGCATAGTATTTTATTACAGTTAGATTTAATCTGATTTAGCTGCCTAATGAACTCATTAAAAGTTGTAAAATATTGCAGGAATTCTTAATGGTGATGGTG
This sequence comes from Callaeas wilsoni, assembly GCA_013398955.1. Lineage (NCBI taxonomy): Eukaryota > Metazoa > Chordata > Aves > Passeriformes > Callaeidae > Callaeas > Callaeas wilsoni. Next base: position 11,573 of record VWPU01002153.1, on the reverse strand, counting down.
GGGAAAGTGGACAACGGGAATGAGAGAGAGGAGGACTTTAAGGGGAAATCCTCTTTTTGAAGGACAACTAAAAACAGGATCTCTAAGAACAATTTTTTTTCCCCCCAATTCTAAAACTTTGGATTTTTGGTGTCAGAACTCTCTGTTCTATAAAAAATTACCTAACATTTAATAATACTACTGCAGCATATATTAATCTTGAGTATCATTCCTATAATAAGTGGGATACAGTCAAAGATTTATTTATGTAGGAAATAGTCAGATTTGTGGTCTCTTATATACATGAGGCCATAAAGCCTTCTATGGTAGGTGATAGAAACTTTCACTGTCAACATTAGAACTAAAAAGAACTATAAAATAAATTGTGCCACCAGCTCCCCCTCCCTTCCCCAAAGATGAGCCCCTTTATGGTTACATACAGGGTTTCTGTGCAGGTGGTGGCTGAGGCTGGACCGTGGGTGGGTCACTCACCCTGCTCTTTGGGAGTGCTCTCAGAATATGTCAGAGTGCTCGGTGGCGTAATTGGTCTGAATTACTCCCTGTGATCTCTGCAATTCAGGATGTTTCAGCTGCTTTTACTCCCACTCCTCCATGAAAGCTCACAGAGGGGGAACACATCCACTGGCTACAGTACATTCAGGTTAACACAGCTGTGTCAGCCTCAGGAATTGTTGTTTAAGTCTTGCCCTCTCTGCTTGGTACTCCAAGTTTTTTTGAAAACTATGTGCCTAGCAGCACTGACGGGTTTTGTGTATTTTCCCACTGCACCACCAAGCTTCAGTGTTCCCTAAATTCTAGTCTAAAACCTGGGGAAGCTTGGCCCCTTTTATTGTTTTCAATTTCTTTTTACCTTATGGAGGAACACCTGCTGTCCCAGGTGACACCTTCTGTGGATTGGAGTGGCTGCATTGCTGTAAGAGAATCCACAATTCAGCTCCTTATCCAATAAAGCAAGGAAATACAAGATGTGTCCAATTTGGTAATGTTCTCCAACAGGGCAAGAACTTTATATCTGACCTGATATGAAAGATTCTGTCTTTTTAGTTCATGAAGATGGATGTCAATCATGTGACATCATATGTCTTGATTTAGGGTGTTTATTAAATCTGGCTTAAAGGTTGAAAGTAAATGTTTCAGTTATTTTCTAAAAGCTTAGGCTTTGAGCTTCAGGAAAGAGTGGGAATTTTTCCCCTTTCTGACTGTGTTGCTTAGTTTTGTTTTTAAAAGCATGACAGATTTATTACAGTTTCAAAAAGTCTTGTTAATATCCTACAGGGTTGTGAACAGACTCTTGGATTTTTTTTCTTCTAAATTAGTCCACAGATTTTCTTTTTTACTGCAAGCAAGTATGTTTTTTGACTGGTTTCTTTTTATTTCACTCTAAGAATGTCAAGAATTTAGAAGTAACACAGCATTAAAAGTACCACAGCATTAGAATGAACTCTAAGTTACAATGATAATCAAATAATACATGGATTTTTTTTTTCTTTGAAGAAAAATGCATTTTTCCTCCAAACCAAAAAGCCTTTCTGTGGAACAGCTTGGAGGGGAGGGGAAACGTTTAGTTTTTAGGCAAAGGCTTTAAAGTCAGATTCGAGACTAATGCTTTTCCATCTTTGTTGAAAGTGAAGAAATGAATATTTCTCAAAGAGTTATTAATTGTATTTGTGCTGATGTTGCCTAAACATAATGGTTTTTAAAGAAATAATGTAATTATTTTAGTCATATTTGTGTCTCTACATTTTTAAAAAAAACCTCATTGGTATATTTATGATAGACATGAATTAGTTTGAAATATTTTCTGCTCCCTATTGTACAAATATTCTCTAGCCTTTGACCAACAATTGATGTTTTGTCTCTCTGTGACAGTGCTGGAGATAAAACTTGGATCTGTGAATCAGTGGAAGCTATTTTGTTGCACATACCCTCACTGCAGAAAAGAAAGAATCTTCTTTCTTGCTGCTGGATTGACGTGTGTTGCCTCATTTAAACAGAACAAAATAATGAAGCAGTGCTGGCATTGTAGAGATATTCCTGGGCTCTTTTACCAGACACAGTGAAGTGGAAAACGCACTTTAATGGAGGAAGCTGGTGGCGCTTTACTTTTACTCCTCCCTTAGTGTTTGTCACAGCCACTAAGTTATTTTGCTTTAAGAAAATAACAAAAACAACGAACAAATCAAAGGAAGCTATTTCCTATAACTCTCAATAACAAAAAATAACAAAGAAAGAAAAAAAAATATAAAAATGAGTCCAGGAGGACAGGCTGACTTTTTAAACGATTTTCTTAGGGACTTGGCATTTATTTTGCTCTTGAAGGTTTAAGGATGTTGAACTTCTCTGTTCAGGCCTTGTAAAAAGGACCTTGAAATGGAACTTTCAAGATGGTGCATGATATCAGTTTGACTTTTCTGAAAAATAGAAGAAATCTAAGTTGCTAGGACTGTAAGAGAAACATTGTGTATTTCACGAGTTCTTCTCTTTGCCACAAACTGGCCATAAAATGTGTTCCCAAACAGATGTCCTATTTCAAAACACCAAACTCACCTTATTGCCATATGCCAAATGTTTCAAATGCTATTTGGTTGTCAGAATTTCAGAGTGCACTTACAAGCATGAAAACTTCTACTGATAGAAATGGGAAATGATGAGCTTGTGTTCAGAGTTTGCACAGCAAATAGGAGGTCCTGTTTAATGAAAATCCCAATGGAAATAACTCCCAAATTATGCCTACTTGTTATTCCCATTATCAAAAATGGCAGCTGGAACTAGTACTGCTCTTAACAGCTAGCAGGGTGTTCTGCAGCCCAGCATCACTGAGTTCTGCAGATATCTCATAGAAATATTATTTGAATGATGAGTAATCCTCAGAACACAGCATTGTAATGAAATCATGCTTGGCATGTGATAGATAAATCTAAGTTTAAACTGGTGGAAATTGCTTGAGCTGGGGGAGGAATTTCATTGAAACATGTTTGTTTTGTTTTTTTTTTCCCCAAGTCTTTTACAGCAAGAAGCAAAATAAATGAATATCACCAGGAAATAAACATCAGATTAGATGTTTCTCTTTAGTCCTACCAGTGGTCCTTCCCTTCAGAGTAAAATCCAAAGCATAGAGTTGTATCTTGAGCCACAGGTGAACACTTAATACTAAATGTATCATTTTTATTGTACCTTATTTTTACCCTTTGCTTACAGGTTGAGTTGTTTTTCTATCTTTTCCCAAAAACTTCCATCTTCAGTCTTTAAATTTCCCTGCAAAAGGTTACAATGTTGTTTTTATGGGTTGCTTACCATACAAATCAGTATGTGCATCCTGGTTCTGTGTCATTTTTTTCCTGAGAGACTTCAGCTGAGAAGTCCAGATGCAGGAGGAGGACCTGCCAAAAACTGACATCAATTCTCAGAGTAGAAACCTCTGTTTCTGAAGCCTTTGCAGGGGAACCTTTCTAACACCGTGGTGAAAGAAACAGAAGCTTGTTGAGCCCCGTGGGGGAAAGCGTGAGGTTGCTGTAAATAACACGAGCCTTGGGCAGAATTTCTGTTGCTAAAATAACTGTATTATTTACAATATACAGAGAAACAGTGTCTGCTGCGATTTCCACACTTTACAGTCTATATTGCACGTTTTTAGCAACAACTGGGTAGAAACACCATCCAAGTGATGCTCAGTGAAATTCGTGTTTAGCACAGTGCTGTTCGTAGATGTCAGACTGCAGTTGCCTGAAGATCTGTGTCAGCTACACTATTTTGTTGATGGCTGAAGACTTCTTCTAGATCTCTTCTAGTCTGAATGTTTTTGGTAAGAGGCCAGTGGAATGTAATCCTATAGAGGAAATTATCTAACAAAACCAAGGCCATAAAACTGGGTGGTTGAAAATGTGCAACTGAGATATTCTAAGGAGGAAGAGAAGTGGTACAGTTTAAACAGATTGTGCCTTAATCTTAAATGCTTATGATCTTGTAACTTTTTTGAACTGTGTAGATTCAATGGGATAAATTAGGACTTCTGAATATCTTTTATTCATGAAATTTCCATATTAAAGCCACCCTGTAGTTGACTTCATCATTTAAACACCTCGTTTTTAGTATTTCAATAACAGCAAGAATTCCAAAAGTTTCTTGAGCTCACACCTTCTGTTCTAGACTCTAGGACCCAGTCTTGTTTTTAAGGAAGTTTTCTGTGGGGCAGAAGAGACTGTTTCAGCAATAATAAAGCAAATAGTATAAAGAACGGGAAGGTAAACTGGAATATCTACACAGGGCAATTCAGCTGCTTGTTCCTTTAGATGATCTTGAAGTATTGCTGACTGGTGGTTATTATTCTATGCGCGAACATGCTGTGTGTTGAACTTAGGCAAATAGAAATGAATGCCCTTTCCTGTCTTGAGCTGTATGAAAGTAGGTGATTTTATAAAAAAATAAGTATTTTTCTTAGTTTGCAGGCTACTTAAGACCAACAAAGGAATAAACAATTTGGTATTTTTCTGACATCCGGTATGAATTTGGCAATGAAGAAACCGGTAGAAATAATGACCATGTGAATCCTGTTTATTTCTGAACTTAACTAGAAAAGACAATACAAGGAAGGGTGAAACCACTGCAGCGAATTTAAAAAAAAAAGTTTTCCCTTGCAGTCCTCCTGTCAAAAAATGCCTTGGCATTTCTTGTAATCTTGTCTTGTGATCATTAGAGTGAAAGCTGTGGGTTAGTGAACTGCCACGTGCCTGTTACAAAATGCATTTTGTAGCTTTTCTTTGGCCTAAAGAAGCTATGGATTGTGTGTGTGTGTTGTGCTGATAAAAATTTAAGCTGTAAATTAAGCTGTAAATAATGTTGTGGCTGGAGCCTAGACCTGGCTGTATGTGAAGCCGGCTTCTAGACTGGAAATCTTCCAAATTATGTACCAGCATCTTGTTTCTGCCTTTTGTGCCCCCAACCCACAGAGACAGAATGCAACTGTTTCTTCCTTGCTTCAAATAACTCACATTCACCTCAGGTTGGCATCCAGAGTTTTTGCTGAGCTGTGACAACATTTCCAGCTGCATGGTAACTCTTCTCTCTAAAATTGTCCTGTTGCTTGTTTCACTTCAAATTTTCATTCTAGTGAAAGGCTAATGCCTTGCAACACCCAGTCCTTTCAATCTAAGCAAAATCTCAGTGAAACTGGTGCTCCATTTCGTCATGATAAAAGTACTAAGTTATATTCCTTAGCTTATTTTTTTTTTCATTTTGACCCACATATAAATCTTTAGGCTCAAAGAGACATGGCAAATTCTCTGGAAAACTGAATGCTACTTAAGGTTTGAGATTGCTTTGATTTGTTACATCAGGTTGCCAGTGCCTGATTGATTGCCTCTGTAACTGAGAATTTGCTAATTTCTGTGGAACACTCAGAGAATTTCTGACTCATTTCATAAGCAGTCTAGGCTCGATGTTCAAGCTTTAAAAGGCAAATTGTGTTTCATCTCAACATGTTGAAGGATGTTTCTAACCTGTGTTGAACATCTTAATGCCTGGCCAGGAAAACTTTGAGATATTTTGCTTTGTGGGGCCATGAAGGTATGACAGAAGAAAAAATTCTTACTGTTCAAAGGTTTTAATTAAATGATATTTGAAATGTTCTTTAGTGCTTGACTGGTTAAGCTGCAGACCAAAAAGCTTGTGCACCCCATGAAAAAAAAAATGCAAGGAGCATGGCAGTTGGACAGCTGAAGAGTATGTGCATGTGACTCCAATGTACATCACAGGGAATATTGTTCTTTAGTAAGGAAAGAGTCTGGTTGGAACTGCACGGGAGATTTTAAAAACTTTTATATTTTAATTTTTTTTTTCTTGTGAGTACAAGCCTTTGTTTAAAAATAAATTGTATGGGTTGTCTGAAGCTTATGCTTTGAAACATTTTCCTCAGCAGTTCTAAAATCCAGAGTTCTACCTGACTCAAGACATACCTAGAAATTTGTGAATCCCGAATGGGGTGACCTCTACTTGCCGCTACTGTAGTTGTTGTTGAAATACCTCCTGGCTCTCATCCAGGGCTTTCTCTGAGGGCTTCCTTTACTTTTCCTAGGATAACTTCCGTTAAGCATCTCTCTTTATTTTGTAAACAAAAGGAAAAGTCTTTGGAAGTAGTAATATGTTGCTCCATGAGTGCTGGTGTGGAGCTCCGGTTCAAACCCATCAATCGTTGCATCCTGTCTGGTATGGAACAGTGAAAGACCACAGCAATGTATGGAAAGCCTGAACTTTATCAAACTGTAAGTTTCTTAAAAGCTACAACTAACGAGGGGAAAAAACTACTAGGACCCCCTTGCCTAAAAAAAATCAACTTTCTTAAACTTGAAAAACTACAACTTCTGAGTAAAAACATTCCTAAAAAACTACGAGTAAAAATGAGGGGCTTTAGCACGGTTGTGGTTGGGAACATCCCAGTGCCCGGTGTCGGCACTGGTCATGCATTCCCTGCCATGGGCTGCTAGCCCAGAGTGGGGCTGGAGCGGAGGAGACATGGTTGAGGGGAGAAGTGGACTCTCCTCCTCTTCCAAATGCTGCATCTCCTTTGGCTCCTCTCTCTTGGTAGTGCCTTCTGCGCAGAGCGGTGCTGCAGACACAGCAGCCTAATCGCCATTTCTGCAAAACAAGTCTTCCTAATGTCCAACCAAAACGTCCCCTGGCACAGCTTTAATCCCCTTTGTTTTGCATCTGCTCTCCCTTGTCCTTGCCCACCTTGCAGAAGTCTGGCACTGACCTGCCGGCAGTAGAAGTGGCTGTGCCAATGAGCGCTGCTCAACTTTTAGGACATTCAGAGGGGCTCGTCTCCTTATTTTTTCTATCTGTCCATTAAAGAAGAAAGCAGCAGCTCAGGAAAGATCTGCTGCTTCATGTCACAGTTTGTACAAGAGCAAAGGTAAAGAGATAGAGAGTGAAAAAGACTGAGGCTGGCAAGCAGAAGATGATTTGTTCTGGAAGAGCTTTTCAGGAAGCAGAGCCGTGCCTTTGAAGATGCACTTGGAGCAGCACGTGCAAGGCAGTTCTAGGACGTGGCTGCTGTGGCAGCAGGACAATCTCAAGGCCCCCTGCAGTCCTAGAGGCCTCAAAGCAGAGGAAAATGGCACTCCAAAGTAACAGAAATTGTGTTTGAAGGCTTAAGATGTGATACATGTGTAGAGGAGAAGTGCAGAGCCAGAACGTGCACAGGCAAGTCAGCTAAGACAGGTCTGAAGAAATTTATCATGGAAGCAACACACCCTTAGATAATAGCTCCGAACTCTCTGTAGCCTCTTGAAAGAAATCATTGACACAGGAAGGCAACAAACAGAGGAGTGCAATAGCTCCCAATGATACTGGGAGTTGGAATTGGGATTTGGAGCTCAGTAGTTTTGGGCAAAGATCTAGGAATGGTGCTGAATAAAATGTGGCCCTGCTTGAGGCTGCCCAGCAATGGCAGGGATGTGTCCAGGGCTTGTGCTGGACATGCTGGAGCAAGTGTCCAGGAGGGACCTTGAGTTGGACACAGAGCCCAGTGGGAAGGATGCAGCTGCCCACGGATGAGGCTGCATGGAGGAATGCTATGTTTGAGGCACTGAGCCAGGAGCAGAGCAGGCTGTGGAGCTCTGGGAAGCTGTAGGAAGAGACGCTGAGGGCACTTGCTCTGTTCAGCTGGAGGAGACTGAGGGAAGACCTTACTGTAGGTTTATATTGTTCTTAAAATCTGTAGCAACTTAAGGCCAAGCTAATCCACAAACCCCTGAGGTTCAGGGGTGCAGTGGGTTCACCTTGGCTGGGTGCCGGGTGCCAGGTGCCCACTAAGTTGCTCTATCACTCCCAAGGGAACAGAGGAGAGAGTAAGATGGAGAACAACTAGCAGGGTGAAGATAAGGCAGTTTTATTGCAGTGAAAGAAAGCAATAAGCAAGAATCTGTGCATGTATAAGCTAAGGAAAAAAAGGTCAATCCCTACTTCCCATCGGCAGCAATGTTCAGACACTTCCCGGGAAGCAGGGCTTCAGCACGCGTAATGGTTTCTCTGGGAGAAAAACGTTGAAGAATCGTAAATGCCCCTCCCCTTCCTCCTCTCTCCCTTAGTTTTATATACCTGAGCTGATGTCATATGGTATGGAATATCCCTTTGGCTAATTTGGGTCAGCTGGCCTGGCCGTGTCCCCTCCCAGGATCTTACCCACTCCCATCCCCTTCGATGAGAGAAGGAATGTCAGAGGGACAGCGCTGCTCAGCAGTAGCCAAACACTGGTCCGTTATCAACACCCTTCCAGCTACCAATGCAGAGCACAGCACTGTAAGAGCTGTGAACTTTACCTCGGGCAGACCTAGTACAAGGAGTTATACAAATCTGAACTGTCAGTGTCACAAGACCATTCCCTCTGCAGTTCATCAGAGCAACTCTGCGGCAGGGCACAGGTGTTTTGTTGGACGTTCTTGGAGCAGTGTGATATTCCAGGCCTAACCAAATAAAAACTTCAATCTCCTCTCACACTGTGAGAGCTGTTATAATACCAAGCTGGACTGAAAGCTTTCTTGCTGTGGAGTCGGTTTTGTTTAAAAATGGCAGAAGGGCTTTCTTTTGTGTTTCAAGGTGGTGGTGGTGGTCGTGGTTTTCATGCAGTGAACAGATCAGAGAAAAGATAACTCCTGGACATCACCAAATCCTTTAAAAACCAACCAGACAAAAACACATCCAAAGCAGAAGACTTTTTCATCTATCTAAGAAAGAGAATTAATTACTAACATACTCTAGGTATTTTAAGGTGAATTGTTTGTTTGCTTAAGCTGTGGCTGCAGTATCTGATGAAAGAAGGTGTCATAGGGAAAACTGTTTGAGCAGTCTCACATTGTGGAACCCATGTTTCAGCTAAATTACATACTTGGATGTAAATTTGGCAAAAGAACATCAACAGAAGCCTTTGTGCATTTACTCTAACCATTGGCTGAAGGACAGCTGGCCAAATCTCATCTTTAAAATGATTTGGATAATGTCGATTGGGAAATGGAAGAGTTAAACCAATTGATTTCACCAGCACTGTCCTTCAATGTTGTCTGTCCTACCTTACATTAAACCAGTAAAGCAGAATCACACAATTTTTTTATAATTTCTGGTTGAACAATAAACTGAACCTACAGAAGTAATTAATTCTTTCTAACCATCAACTTGAATTAAAAAGGACAATTACTTTAATGTTCCATTTTCTCAGATTTCTGTTTTGAGTTTACAGCCACTTCTGAGGTTCTACCCTTCTAATCCTCAGCAGGGGTTTCATTAACTCTCTCTACCCTGGCATAATGCTCTTGAATGCTTCAGTGTCAATTCCTCTGAAACAGTATGAAAATCCAAGCCTTCAGAAAAGAAAGAATTTGGAAGAAATAATCACCCCCTGTCTTGTAGGAATGGGAGGAAAAGGAGTACTGCAGATTTTTAGGCTTCTTTTAAGCAATTTCTGTCTAGAAAAGTAATTATCAAGCAATTGAAGGAAGTCACTTTCCACCTATTTAGTAATTTTTTTTTTTGAGACATCAGAGAACATGCATAATGATGATAGTTGATGCTAGATTTAATTGGTACTTGGGTTGCAAAGCCTTCCTAGGAGTTTATTCTCCAAAGGCTGACACCCATTCTGCTTAAGAAGCTCCATTCATGCATTAAAAACTGATTAAGACAGAAAGGACAAAGAATAGGAAGAAATCATCAGTTTCCAAAGAGAAGAAAGTCATGAGCAGGGGAGGTTGGGATCTGCATTGTTCAGCATACGTAGATGTAATCAGACAAGCATGTAAATAGTGACGGTACCGTAGCCTTAGTAATTTCTAAGGCCAACTGCAAAAGGTGGGAGAAGCCATGACCCTGAATGACAAGTTGATGAAACAGCAAAATTACAAAAATTAATTGAAGTATGGGGTTCCTGTCATGTGAGAAAGGGCTGCATATATGAGACTCACATTGGCCAAGGGCCATCTGAAAAGGGGGTCTGTGACAGGCCTGCACAATGTGTTCGTGTTTCTTTGGAATATGAGAAAGTACTGGTTCAGAACTTTGTGAATTTGTAATTGCTTGCACAGTAAGTGTAAGCAATCACTTGCAACAACTGGCACAGACAGCCTCTAAGCCATTAAATGTGTTGAAGCTTTTCCAGGCAAAGCCTGGCAAGAGGACTATTTTTGTCCCTCAATATTCAGAGCTAGACAGTATTTGGAAATCAGATATTTGGCTGCCTCAGTTCTTGTTTGACGTAGTACAATGATTTGCAATACTACAGTTAAAGACAGAAAATACCAGCATTGAGGAATTGTTTGAGAAAGCCAAGATTTCTAGATGCTAAAAATTATTTTGCATTGCACTTTTTTTTTTTTTTTTTTTCATCTGAATATAAAAAGATGCAGAGATTGAGTGGGCTGCAATCTCTGGAAATCTGTTTCAAATGTTTCTGAGGTTTAACACCCAAAACCAAAGAGACTTGAAGTAACTTAGGGACAAGGTTGTCATTGGAGGTGTAGGGTGTAGACATATGACAGCTTTGAAGAGAACAGAACATAATGCTTCTCTGAGAAACTGTAGACATGCCACTTGCAAAGGACCATATGTTGCATCTTTTATTCCTGCTGGTAAATTGCTGGTCACACATGAGTCACTTAAGATGGATTAACTGAGAGTTTTGTGGCAAAAAAATGGTGCAGTGTAATGCTGCCAGAAAAAATAAATCACACCAGCGCATAAAAGTAACTAATAAAGCAGCATAGCAGAGATAAATTACAGTATGAAGTGATTTTTGATGGTTTTGATAGAAAAACATTTTGGAAAGACAAATGGACAAGATAAGCCTGGCAAACACTGAGAATGGAAAATGCCCTCTGGAAGCAGAAAACATAGACATAAATTTTATAGCAACTGTATCAAGGAGACGGAGAATGCCTTCTAAGCCATGAATCTGGTGATGGAGAAGACAACACACACTCATGTGCCCCTAGCTCTTGCAGGTTGCTTTTTAATCTAAGTGTCCAGTAGATGTTTCAATGTTCTTTCTGGCTCTGTTCTGTTCCTTTGCATGAGGTGTTTTCTCATTGCTTCATGTGCAGTGAGAGCTCAGTCCAGAAGACAGGATACAGTTCAGTTTTCCCCTTGAAACAGAGCCGGCACTCTGTATCTTCTGTATTGTTAAATTTCTTCCTTTCAGTGCTCAGTGAATGGTTTTGAAATGATGGCGCCCATGGCTTGGACAGGTGCACGCTTGGCTGGGTTAAGAACTGTCTGGACAGGCAGGTCCAGAGAGTGCTGGTGCCTGCTGCCACATCCAGCTGGAGACCATCACCAGTGGGGTTCCCTGTCCTGGTTAGTATCTTTATTGATGATCTGGTCATGAGGACTGAGGGCTCCCTCAGTAAGTTTGTGGATGACACTAAGTTGGGCGGGAGTCTTGACCTGCTGGGCGGCAGGAAGGCTCTGCGGNCAGGCTGGAGGGATGGGCCGAGGCCAGTGTTGTGAGGTTCAACAGGGCCAAGCACCAGGTCCTGTCCTTGGGTCACGACAGCCCCGTGCTTTGTTACAGGCTGAGGGAAGAGTGGCTG
>VWPU01002150.1:0-19987 GCA_013398955.1 Callaeas wilsoni | reverse complement strand
GAGGGGTGTGTGGGGTGTGTGGGGTACGAGGAGGGCGCAGGGTGGGGGGGTCTGAGGGACACCTGGGGTGTGAGGGGTGCGTGGGTGTGGATTTGGAGGGCAGTGTGAGGGGGAGCAGGCGTGGGCACCTGTGGGGTATCGCGGGTGTGAGGGCGTGAGGGGGCTGTGGGTCCGGCTGTGGGGGAACAGGTGTGGGGCACACGGGGGGATCGGGGGTGTGAGGCGGCCCGAGGGGCGCTGGGGGTGGGCTCGGGGGTGGGGGATGCGAAGGGCAGCCACTGTGCCTCCCGAGCCGTCCCCGCCGGCGCAGCCCCGCCGAGGCCGAGGGCGGGCCCGGGGGCGGCGCTCGGTGTCCCGGTGTTCCCGAGTGTCCCGGTGTCGCTCGGCTCCGCCGGCGGAGCGCCAGGAGCGGCGGCTCCGTCCCGTCCGCCCGGCGCCGAGAGCAGACGCGCGCAGGGAACGGCGCTGCCGCTTCGCCGCTGACAGCGGGCGGGTAAAGTATTTTAAACTAATTGTCACAGCCTTTGTTTAGTGTTCGTGGTGGTTATAGCATTGCTGTGTGTGCTGTCACTTCTCTGCCGGGAAGTTTCCAGTCCTCGCTTTTCCCCAGCTCCTCTCAGGGAGCCCTTTCGAGCCGTCAGGTTGCAAGTTGTGGTGGAAACTTTGGGGTGCTGGTGGACCAATTTTGGCAGGGTTGGAGTGGTAATTTTTTGAAATCAAAAGTAACTTATATGTGGTAAATTTAAACTAGGAAAACAAGTTTATGCTACACTGACTGAAATTGCCAGGTTTAATGTGTATATGAAGAATCATAGAAATACTTAAATGCTTATGCTCTTTTGGTGTGAAAGCACATCTTTTTTGACCAAGACAAGAATCAATGACAATTTTACCGGAATGATTCTAGACTCTCTATACACAACTGTGAGAGCTTGTTTAACTCCGAGGGTGCTGAGGCACAGAGGGCAGAAAATCTGGCTCTCACGTTAAAAATGTGAGGAATACTTTGCAAGAACTCCTTCATTCTTATCACGCATTCATGACACCATTGCCTGTGTTTATAGGTTACAACATCGATGGGCTCTTTCCCCCTCAGTGTTGTGATTAGACTATTAGATTCAAAACCAAGTTTTCATACTGTGGGGTGCCTGGTGCTACGTTGTCTCAGAGTACTTTCCAGGACAATATTACTTTTTGAAAACAGAACTGAGCACTTCCTAGACAGAAAGCACAGTGCAGGAATATTATTTGTACAAGAATAAGAGGAATTTGTGGGTGATTTGACAGACCAGTTCATGATTCAGTGCCACACACTGAGTTGCATAGTTCCTCATTCCTCAAACTGCTTTAAAGCTTGAAGCTGCTTTCAAAGTTTACCCTCACAGGTGAGAAGCAACTGTGTCAGTCCCGATAACTTAGGAACTCACGGTGTACTTCTGACACAGCAGTTAATTACATTTAGGAATGTTTTATAATCTCAATATGTTCAGCACTGATCTGTGATGAATTATCCAATAAATTACTGTTTTAGGGAATCTGCTTGACCTGTGGTCTTTCACTTCAAAAAAGCCAGCTGTGGGATTTTTGGAGCAGGTTGTACCCAGTCCAGGTGTGATATGATTAACATATTCTCCAGGTGAAGCTGTGGCTATCATCCAGCACTCAGGAGTGTGTTCTGCATTTGTTGTTCCAGTTGTGAATCTGTAAAACTTTCTTTTGATTGTACAATATCTGATTCTGAAGTACTTGAGGTTTCTGTTCCCCATTTCATGTACCTTTTCTTCATTTTTCTCTGCACAGAAACATCTCGGGCTTTCTCCAGGCAAGTTCATACTTGCCAGCACCATTTACTCCTAGCTTTCAAACTTCAGCTATTGTCTTAGGTCAGCCTTCGACCCCCCTCAGATCAACAGTCCTGCTGAAGCCGACGGAAACAGCGAATTTAGGCAACAGGAGGGGTTAGATGAGATGTCAGAAAAACAGCCTCACCTTTAGCCCTGACCTGCTGCACAACTTCAGGTAGCATTATTCTCCTCCCACGCCTGTTTAATATTTAATGTTCTTTTGGCCATAAAAGGTATTTCTACAGAGGAAAAAGCTGATGTAATAAGAGCTACATGCCATTGCTTAAGTAAAGTGAGCAGTTAAGTATCAGAAGAGCTTTAGATAAATAGGAATATAATAGAAATGAATAAATAGAAATGTAAAATCACCAATAACTTACAGGTAGGTCAAAACCAAAGGAGAACACAATTAGAATTCCGACATGTGTGTTATCTACCAGATATTTCTCTGCAGTTTCCTTCTGGAAACCTAAATGCACAAATTGATCAGATACTTTTATAAAAGACTTTACAGTAATCTTGATTACATTACTTGTCAAAAGTACACATAAAAATCATAATAATGATTTGCACTTCAATGAAAGCTGAGATAGACAGTACTGAATCCTGTACTTTCGGTATAATGGAGTGAATCCTTAAAGTAATTCCGATGCAATTACCTTTTAAAAATGTTTTCTCAAGACAAGGGGGGGAAAAAAACAAGCCACCAGTCAAAGTCAGATTTCCACCCCAGATTTCCAGGGAGGAACTCTTAACTCTCATTCTTTTTGCTTGTTGAACTTTTGGAAAAACTATATTGAGATCATCCTTCGATTTTGGTATTCAAAGTAAAACAGAATGAAATTACTGCTTTTCAGTTAATCACCAGAACATTACTAGTGTTTTCAGTGGTGAATAAAAATGATTAAGTAATTTCCTTTACAGTTAAACTAAACATTTTTATTTCTCTAGAAATATACTGTAAATAAATGAATGTAATAATTTAATCCATCTCTAATCTTGTATTGAAATTAAATTGCTCTGCCAATTATTAAAGACTGATTTTTTTTTTTTCTCTAACTGTTTTCCCTACACACAGGTAAGCAAGCACATACAAGACATAAAAGTTTTAGTTGCATGTCTGCAGGTATACATTCATATAAGACCTTTTGTTATTTATGCCACATTAAGCTCTTAATTTTTTGTGTGAAATCTCCTGATTCTCTTTGATGCTATCAAATGTTTCTTTTGTTGTAGGGCTGCTACTGTCTGCTCAGGCAGAGGACTGTGTAAAGGATAGTCAAAAAGTAAGAAGGTGACAGTCATGCTTTAATCTTACATAAATGTTATAATTATATTGAAGTGGGTTTTTTTTCAAGGTTTTTTTTTCAAGTTTTTAGTAAGTTTCTTGTAAGTCTAAAGGGTGGGAAAACTTTTCTTCCTTTCTTCTCTTCATAGTTTTTCCACAAAACATGAGGGTGTTTACAGGAGCAATTAGCACAGTTAAATCCTCTTTTTTCCCTATTTCCTTCTGTTTCTCTGGGGGCCCTCTGGCTTCGGGCAGGCAGGTGCAGAGCGGGACGATGGACGCGCTGGACGTGCCGCCCGAGGGCTACTCCCTGATCAGAGCCGTGTACCAGCGGCGCCTGCGCCTCACCCGGCTGCTGATCGACGGCGGGGCCTACGTCAACGAGAGCAACAGCCGGGGTGAAACCCCTCTCATGATCGCCTGCATGACCAAGCACGTGGACCTGCAGAGCGCCAGCAAGGCCAAGATGGTTAAGTACCTGCTGGACAACAAGGCTGACCCGAACATACAGGACAAGTCTGGGAAGACGGCCTTGATGCACGCTTGCTTGGAAAAAGCAGGCCCTGAAGTGGTGTCTCTGCTGCTGATGAGCGGCGCTGACCCGAGCCTGCCAGACCACTCCAACTGCTCTGCGCTGGTGTACGCAATAAACGCTGCAGACAGAGACACCCTGGAAGTTCTGCTGAAGGCCTGCAAGGCACGAGGGAAAGAAGTGATCATCATCACCACAGACAAGTCCGCGTCAGGGAGGCAGAAGACAAAGCAGTACCTGAACGTGCCTCCTCCAGACCTCGAGGAATGCACTTCCCCAGATGATTGCACCTCCCCATCAGAAATAGAATCAAACGAGGGTCCAGAAGACCCATTCAGCTTTAAAGAGCTGTATGGTGGACAACAGGTGGACAACTTATCTGGAAGAGTGCCACTGATGACCAAATCCAGCTCAACACCAGCACGGTTCAAGCTGACACAGGTGCTGCAGTGTGATCCGTGGCTGAAGTGCTGTCCAGCAGTGTTTCAGCAGAGGAAAATTGCTTCTTCACAAGAACTTCAGGGTATCAGTCCCATAGAAGAGCTCTCCTCTAAAGTCAGTAGCCTTGACATATGCAAGAGCGTCACCCCCAGCCATGAAAGCAGAGACAGGAAAGACACTGCTCATGCACTGAAAACTTCTGATCAAACCATGTCAAGGAAAGCATTACGTGATGCAATAAACTATCAGACTCCTTTTGTTGAAGAGAAGCATAACCCCAGTGAGATTCCCATGGGCATGGATGCCAGTTTGGGACAAATCAGCTTACTTTCAAACCTTGGCAGTATTATCAAGAAAGGAAGTGGAGAATCAAATTACAACATCTCCAGTTCTCAGTTAACTAACAGTCTAATTCCTGCTGCTGATACAAAAGATAGTAAGTCACCAAAAGGACAAAAAGAGATTCTTTCTACATACCAGACTTTGTTACCAAGTCCAAGAAGAGTTCTGGAGAAGATGTCTCCTGTTTCTCCGAGAGGCAGAAATCAGGCTTCTCTAAAGGAAGAGGGTTCAGGAGTCTTAGTGCTGGATCAGACAAGGCCAGGTTTTCTGCCACCACTGAACGTGAACCCTCGCCCCCCAGTTCCAGAGCTCACTGTCATAAACACAGTCTCTGGAATGATTTCTTATGGACAAACTCACTTAGTACCACCAGGATCTGCTTTACCTAGGGGGACCAAAGATACGAATCTGCTGCGGAGGAGGCCGTATGAGCAGATTACAGTCTGAGCAGATTCAGTTACGGAATCTTTAACAGGAGAGCAAAGGGGATCTTTATGATATGTAAATATTCACTGCAGTCCTTGACTGCAATGGTATGTATGACAAAATAGAGCAGGTCTGTGATGTAAAGTAATGGCTGCCTCAGGATGAGTGGAATAGCCCAGAGACTAAATGAAAAGACATACTTACCTAATGAGGTTGCCTTCTGCAAGCTAGGGAGTGTTTATTTTGCTAGTTTTGTAAAGTTTCCAACTTGGCTGTGACAGACTGAACCCACAATGGCCCTTAAGCATTGCAGTTCTCATTGTAGGTTGAGAATACTACCCCTCCTAGATTTCCCCAAACACATACCCTTTCTGTAGCCAGCGAGGTGGTGCACATGGCATTTGGGAGCCTGAAACATTGGACTGTGATGCTGGACACCAGACTGGCTCTGTCCAGGTTGTATATATCCAGAAGCCCCGAGACATCAGCGGGGCGGGTCGCAGCAGGTGCACGCCGGCAGTGTCTCCCGGCCTCCGCAGCTTCACCGCAAGCGAGCAGACACTTCGGAGTCGGTAACACTCTGCTGCAGAGCTGCGCTGCCCACGGAGCTCCAGCTAGAGACTGGGAGCGTGCTTCAAACGCCTGGCTGGCGCTGGGAGTCGGTGGCGCACGGCACGGGAGCTCTCCAGCCCGGCACGGGAGCTCTCCAGCCCGGCACACGGCGCCGGGCAGCGCTGTCGGGAGCCCAGCAGGGCGAGTGACGAGCCCGGGCCGTGCCACGAGCCAGCCCTGCTCACGCTGTCCAGGGGCACTGCAGCCACCTCGGGCTGCTCCAGCCACAGCCTCTGGAATCCGCTCCTCCAGAAGAGCGAGGGTGAGGGAGGCAGAGCCTGGATCTGGAACAGCCCGTTACTTTCTGCAGCTCTGGGGTCCCCCAAAAAGAGACCCAGGTCAGGCTGGAGCAATTTGCCCCCAGTCACAGCCCTTTTCACCAGGGTACAGACGCTGGGACACACCCAGATTGTGTTCATGAGCAGGGCACGTCACACACACACTTAGGGGCAGGGAACAGCTCTGTCCTCCTGCTCAGACAGACTTAAAACAGATAACCCAACAACGTCAGGGAAGCTGAGGGAGCGGCACAGTTTTCCCAGAGAAGCTGTGGCTGCCCCATCCCTGAGAGTGTTCCGGGCCAGGCTGGACAGGGCTTGGAGCCACCTGGTCCAGTGGAAGGTGTCTCTGCCACGGCAGGGGGCTTGGAACGAGATAGGCTTTTACTGGAGATGAGTTTCCAACCCAAACCAATCTGTGATTCTGTGAGTCTACCTATGAAGCTCACCTGGGAGATGGAAACCCACATTTGGCCTAATTTGAAACAGAGGACTAAGCGTCCCACAACCAGAAAGCAGTCCTCTGCAGCCTCCAAGCTACTGCATATTTTTAAGTATCTCTATCTAAAAATCTTTCTTTCCTTTCCTTTTGTGTCTTGTGATTCCAAGTATCTCCCTTGTCTTTGTGTGCAGCCCATAGATGCTGGATTTCTGGTATTGCATTTAGCATTTTAGATCTCATCTTCTAAATTTTGAGAAAAAGTGAACGTGTTCTGTTTTGTTGTAATTTACAGAAATCAGTTGTATTGAAATTGTGTCTGTGTAATGTGAATTTCAGTATACTGAAATTAGGTATTTTTTTCCTGAAAATACTCAGTGGGTACTACTTGTCTTGTTGCAGCTTCAGTCAAAGTTCACCAAGTCTGACATTGCCTAACAAAAGCCTGTAACGTTATTTAGCTTTGCACTTAGTAGGAGACAATTTAACGGGGATCTTAAGCATAAAACAGTGCTAAGGGGATCTTAAACATAAACCAGTTTAAAGAGGATCGGAGACATAAAACAATTTGAAGGGGATCACAAACATACGAATATTTAATGGGGATCATCACCATAAAACAATTTAATGGGGATTCTAAATATTAAACCATTGAAAGGGGATTATAAACACATACTCTCTGTAAATAACTTTTTGGGAGCATTTGTTTCCATTCAGGTTCTGCCTTTTCCTTCAGGAGATTTTCCTGGATCAGCCCCTGTGTACACCAGGTACAAAAAAGGATTACGTGGACATATTTTTATGATACAGAAATTATGTGGAACAACGTATGTCAGTATTAACTGAGTACAAATTAGTCCCTACACAGAATACACTTTCCAAATGTTTTCATGATATTATAAAAGGAAATGGCAAGTTCTCATCTGCTCATCTCATAATGAAGTTAAATATTTGAAGGGGAAAATAGATCTTTAAAAAAATACGAATTAATTTTTAGAAGAAATTGACTATCACCATGTGTTCTAACTGGTATCTTTGCTGAGGGTATAAAGCCCAATTTATGCTGTTTTAATTTTAAATTAATTATGTATATGGGACTATAGCTCCCTTAAACAAAACCGTAATTTTTCTATGAAATGCTCAGACAATGGAGGGAAGTGGCAAATGTCTTGAGAAGGGAAGTTTTTCCGTAGTGTTACCCGTATTTTGTGATTGTGATGCAAAGTAGAGTGAAGTGTTGATATTATTGTTTGTGTTACTGTTACAAGTGACCTTCAAAGGAAAAAGCTTTGTTCTCTTGCTGCTGTTATGCTGAATAAATAAAAGTTATTTTTTCTCCCTCAGAGGGAACATGGAAATAAGCACATGCTTTTATTCACTACTCAGGAAATGATGAGTCACTGCAAAAGGTACTCACTCAGAAGTGTTTCTCAGGCTGCCTCTGTACAAGAAAATGGGAACAGTTACTTTGATTTAATCCAATACAGCTAAATTTGTCCAAAGTACGGTGCGAGAGAGGCTCTCTCCACCTGCCCGAAGCTTCCTGTAGTTCCACTTGTGGAGCAGAGATGCACTTGTGTTATCTTTGAAGTCTTAATCCATGACATTTCCCAGCCACCCCGATGTTCTTTTCAGCAGAGAACGGTCAGCCCGACCCGAGTTCCCGGCGTTAAATCCCTCCCTTCCCCAGACGCTCGGGTTAACAACAAGACCTCCCGGGCGTCCTTTGCGGCTGCCGGCACGGGAAGCAGGGCAGGCTGCAAGCTTCCCCGGCTGCTGTCCGGGGCCGCGGCCCCGCAGCCCCGGCGGAACGGGGACCGGAGCCGGAGCCCCGGGCACCGCGGGGGCACCGGGCCGAGCCGGCACCGGCGGCACCAGCGACAGCCGCGCACCGCCCGGCAGCTGCAGACACGAGACATGTAAGCGGCACGGAGGGTTCCAAACACACCTGGGCGGATCGGAAAGGTGAAAAACAACCTGGTTCCTTCCGTTTTTACTTCTAGTCTTCATTTTCTCTGCAAAATGCTGTGAAACCGTACAATGAAAGTAACTTCAAAACAAATAGTGGCGGCTTCACAAAAAGTAGTGATTATATAAGGACTCCCATTATTTTGGTTTAAGAGATTTGAGGACAGCAAGTCACTACACAGAAATGCCATAAACCAGCAGTTTTCAAGGTTGTGGTTAAGGTGCAATGTTCAAAATAAAGTCTTCAAAATATCTTTCCCTGCACATTTAATTTGGTTTTGCTTTTAAGGAGTAATTGCTTTGTTTTGATCTTTGTCTTTTACAATTACACAGCACTTCCAAAAGAATATTGCCATAATTTGATGCAGCTACTCAAGAAAAATAGTAAACTAAATAGTCATTAAATTTCCTTTTTTTTCTTCATCAATCCCAAGTAAGACCTTTATCTCTCTGCGTTTGATATACAGCACAACTAATTACTTTTCCAACTAAAACAAGGGATTTATAAATAAAGATTCTTAGATTTTCACCCTAAAGTATTACTGGCACTTCAGTACCTTCAGGGAGATCAGGTTTCATAAGAAAACACCTTAAGAAAGCTCAGGGCAGGGGGGTTTGAGAGTCAAAGGGATAAAATTCCAATTGTCATCACTCAATATTCCAATAAAAGACCCAGCTATTAATCCTCTTTGAAAGACAATAGGTCTTTTACTCCTGTACACAAGCTGACCTTTTTTTAAAAAGCCCTCCAACATATTTTTTTTTAAATTTTATTTTATTTTATTTATTTATATAAATGCAAAATTCCAGTTTCTCAGCAGCACCTGTTACCTGAGCCAGGCATTTCCTGGACTGATGACACAGGCAGCTGCAGATCTTATGTTCATCCAGGGGTTTTGTCCCAAAATTTAGGTCCAGCTGTTTCAAAATGATGCTGAGATCTTATGCTGAACACCAGAGATGTTTTCTAGAAATGTACACAGGGCTATTTATTCCCAAGTTCCTGAAATCCAGACACAGACATGCTGAAGAACTGCAGTAAATTCCTGTGTTTTTTCCCCGAAAGCATTAGCAATTTTGAACACTTTCACAGTGGGAGTGAGTTACAGCCTGCTCTCTCATAACCTAGTCAGTTTTAAAGTATAAACCTGGCCTGTACATACATTTTAAAAACACATTAACGGGAGCACCTTTTAAAAACACACTAATCCTGCTCGGGCAGATCCCCACTGAGATTACGACTCTGTGCCTGTGACTGGTTTTCCCCAAAACAAGGAGAGAAAACACAACCAGGCAGTGGAACCAACAGCGACAGAAGGGATCACTGGAAAATGCAAGGGAATCAAGTCAAGGGAATTAGGCCAAAAAAACCTGCAAAAGTAGTATTTCAAGGGAATTCAAGGAAATTAAGTGGAAGCATCAGGATATTAAAAATTACCATGCAACTACCCCAGAAATATGTAAGTTCAAACTTCAGAAGACAACAGAGTACAATACTTGGAATTTTACTGGAAGCAACCAGATCTTCCTGAACAAAAACAAACTAAAAATGAAAACAAAACAAAAAACAAACAAACAAAAAACCATCTTAAAAATATGTGTCTGGGAGCATCAAAATACAACAACAAATTGAAATTAAAATTGGCTTTCAATTAAAATTTCAAGAAATTAAATATTTTGGCTAGAAAAAGGTCTCTATTTAATATAAGATTATGGATGAATAAATCTTTCTTTAAACAATTGTCCAAACACTTCCTCTTACTATAATGCCTCTTACTACATCAGTAACTTTACCCTTATTACAAGAAATAGTCTGAAGATTGAAAGACATTTTTAATCAAGACATTTCAGAGGAACACTGAAATCTGTGGAAAAGCCTCCCTCTTTCTTGGATATAATGTAGGGTATAATTCCTGTATGCCAATAGGCTCTCCCTGACCTTTTTAAAACAAACCAATCCAAATATTTTTAATTCCCAACACTCTTAATTTCTTTATTTTTTTCCTTAAAGAAAAGGATGAGGCCATTTAATCACTAAGTACTTAAATGAGTTATAAAGACCCTCAGCATAATTTCAGCTTTAATTTGAAGGTATGAATTGAAAAAAATACTCAGTCTGTTGATTTTTATTTCAGTCAGAGCAGGTTAAAAAATGTGTAACACTTGGAATGAACGGTGAGGCTGGAGAAGGGGAGAACATCAGGTGGAGAACCGTGTCTGAAAAATGTGCCTTTGGGGGCAAAAACAACAGAAACCTTGGGAAATATCTAGTGCCTTGCTCCCACCAGGATGCTTCCCTGTCATGGCAGGACACAATGACAACTCTCTTCTGTACCATAGTATCTATTTACCGATTTCCTCCAAATTCACAGAGAAATACAAGGCTTCAAACTGCAGTAAATTACAAATGTTTTTACAGTACAAGCAACAACAGATCCCTGAAGGAAGGTAAAAGAAAAAAGACAGCTACAGCTGAAACAACACAGACCTGCTGTTCCCACCAGAATTAATACCTGACTTCCTCTGTCCTTGACTGTCTCACTGCCAGCCCCACAGCAACACGTTTTATTTTAGGAGAGCATTTGAATAAACACCAAAGAGAAACAAAATCAAATTAATTTATTTAGGTGCAAGTCGGACTAGACTGACGTAAACAACTTCACAGGGGGCTAGCAAAGATCCATAGGTAAAAATTACATACAGAAATTCATATATATAGGATAATCCATACAGAATAATCAAATTCACCACATAGCCATTTCCTGGTAATCAAGGTGATGTCTTCTTTTAATTTTATCTGATTATCCCTGTGTACTGACATCCACAGATATTGCTCAGATACACTTCTTCCTTAAAAGTATTTCTGGCAATTGCTGATGTTTGTTACTTCATAGTTTAAAGAGTTTTAACAAATCCCAGTACTTCACAGTCAAGTGAACCGCTCAGTGGGAATATTTCTAAATAACAGAAAAATGTGTCCCTGTGGTCCCAAAAAGGCCTACCACTGAGAGAAGAAATCCTGCAGATCAATGAATGCAACTGCCTGCAACAAACCACAACTGAAAAATAAATCATTTCTCCAAACTCACTATAGAAACCACACAGCCAAGCCTGACCCTTTGGTGGTTACTGCCAATCGCTTCGCCTGGTGATGCAAATTAAATCAAGTACTCTCTTTAGCTATCCTAAGTATAATCAGGTCGTTTTCTTCCTTATGCAGAAAAATACTTCCTAATTTTAGCCAAGCACACCTGAGCAGATGACCAAAATGAGGAAAGGTCTACTCCTCAATAACGGAAAGCAATTATTAGATAAATGTCTCAAAGGAGTTGTAGGTAACAAAAGGGAGTATTGAATTTTAACGTGAAATCGCCATATTTCAAGATTGAGGATTAAGAAATGTAACCAACTTTTCTATCACAGCTATACCAGTGCCATGTAAGAGCCAAAAATTACTGTAATTTACTTTAATACTAACAGCCTGTAAAACGTTGTGTACAGTACCTGAGTCAACAAAATTCCCACAGGAACCGTGTGAGAGGAATGGGAAAAGGAGGACAAGAAGTTGACAGAGTAATGCTTCTCAGGGCATTAGGTTTTATTCTGAAGCTAAAATGTCCTCTGTGATTGTGGAAGAAACTTTTGGTTTTTCTTGTATCATTTGTGATGTTTGGCAGAAGCCAATCCCACAGAGCTGGTGTCTCAGTCTCCGTGAATTTTGGGGAATTGCAGCAGCAAAAGAGGCAATAAATTGTTTCAACAGACCAGGTCAGGCTCTTCCTGCAGGTGGTTAGCAGGGTTTTAGCTTTTATTTTTTTCCACTTAGGAAAATTCTGAGAGCTGCAGGGACGCAGAGGCCCAGGCAAGGCCGAGTGGAGCCGCCATCACGGAACCGGCCCGGTGCCGGAGCGCCGGCCCCGCAGAACCCTGGCCCGGAACCGCGGGGAACGACCCCTGCAGCCCTGGAACCGAGCTCAGGGACGGGGACACGCGGCTCTGCTCCACTCGCAGCCCAGCTCCACCGCCGCGGCTGATCCCGGCCCGCGGCCTGGCTCTGACACTGCCCGGCCACGGTGACCGTGGGCAGCGTGACCGTGGGCAGGGTCACTGTGGGCAGTGACCGTGGGCACAGTGACCGTGGGCACGGTGACCATGGGCAGGGTCACCATGGGCAGGGTCACCGTGGGCAGGGTCACCGTGGGCACCGTGACCGTGGGCACAGTGACCATGGGCAGAGTGACCATAGGCACGGTGACCACGGCCCCAGGGACTACGGGCACGGTGACCGTGAGCACAGTGACCACAGGCACGGACGAGCGCCGGGGCAGTGCCAGCGCAGTACAAGCCGCCATTCCCCCCTTGGGGAGCGTGTGGCACCGCGGATCCCGCACAGCGGGCAGGGAACAATGAGGAAGGCACCACATTTCTGCTTGAGAAGCCTTTCTGTACAGTGCCGAACAAAAGCTCCTCCAATCACCACAGGTGTGCTCAACACAGTCCTTCTGGCAAGCAAAATGCATTTCTCTGAACGAGAAATCCTCGCTTTTAAAGGGGTTTACAATATAAAGCATTATAGGGTCAGGCATTGCTGGCTTTGCATTTACCATTCTATTCCAATGGCTTTTTTGAATTCAGAATTTTGTGGCTCAAAAATGTCGTAATAAACCCTACTTTTATCAAAGTTTTCTCGGATGAAAAGCAAGTCTTCTACAGAATATGTGTCTTCCTTTCCTGTCCAAATAGTGAGGCTGTATCTATGTCCAAAAAAAAGGAGGAAAACAAACAAAACAAAGAGAAAAAGAGTATGTTAAGATACAGCATGTAAACCAGAAAGACATTGCACTAATAAGCTCCTAAAAATATTCGAGATTACAGCATATTAATTTTAGAAATGTCATTAAATACAAACAACTGCACTCCCCAGACCAATTTGTCTGCAATTTATCTGTGATTGTTCTGCCAAACCTCGGAAGGAGTCAAATAAAAAACCTCAGGTAAATATCTAGCCAAGAAATTTACCAGAGTGAGCATTTAGGGTTTGGTAAAGTAATCAATAGTCACAAGCTGAGCCTCCAAACAGGAAATATGATGCAATCCCAGACGCAGGTGATTGTTGTGCTCTGTGCTTTGTCACGTCAGTGATGTGTAGAGATGCCACCTAAACCAATCCCCATTAATTGCACAGAACTTCTAAAAAAATACTGTAATCCCCCAAAAGCATTATTCAGTCAAAGGCATTATCTCCACACGACGTATACTTGTTTTCCCCCTTTGTTTAATAAAACTGCTTTAATTTTTAAATTGTGTAAATCAGAATTCAGTTGTATGTGAGCAAAACTGGCTCAGGAATTTCTATCTTCCAATCATGCCACTGCAAACCCCCCGAGTTTTATGCTGATGTAAAAGAGAAAATACTAATATTTCAGTGGGAATAATTTTGCATCCAATGAGGATATATTTGAGACTGGCACAATTCATAAGACACATTCTTGGTGCAATAATAAATTAATTTCCCCACTTAAAATGCTTATTTCTAATTTCTGTCTTGGGTCTTCACCGTAAACAAGAATATCACTTTATTTGTCCACCCTGTCATTTCCAAATAATTAGAAATTTTTCAGAGACTTTAAGTTTTCTGTCTTGGGCTTTGACCTTGGTCGGAACAATTTTATTAAACTCTGGGTAGGCAGAGCAGGTGAAAAAGATGAATAAATGGCAATATGTGGGAAGCTGGTTTTAGTCTCATTCTATTACATGTGAATAATTTTTATAATGAAATGGTTAGGGGTTTATAAGCACAAATTTTAAAGAAAAATGTAAGTTGGTGTATGAAAACCACCGAATACATTTCAAGTGCCTCAGCAAATTTAATTAGCTTGGAGGGAAACACCTGATTTCCAATCTAAAAATCATCTTTGACATTTTTCAGGAGACACTGCTACAAAAAATATAAATAGTGAATCCAATACAAAGTCTTTGGATTGGATGAATTCCCAATTGCAACATCAAACTATTTAGTCAATTTAGCTATATTCATCTCAGGAAATGTTTGCAGCAGAGCTGGATTACACACCTACGCGCCACTTAAAAGTTCTTACAGCAGGTAATGAAGCTTCTGGAATTTAACTACTTTAAAGAAATTACGAGTGACCGCTTCAGTCTGAGGAATCACACGCTGCGAGACCTGAGGGAAACGGAGGGCTGAGAGCAGAAGCATTCCCAGCGCGGCTGGGACGAGCGCGGGCGCAGGACCACGCGGGCTGGCACAGGCAGAGGGGACAGCGGAGCGCCGAGGGGCTGGCACTGACCTGCGGGGCTGGCACTGACCTGCGGGGCTGGCACTGACCTGCGGGACTGCTGCATCAGCCACTGCAGCTGCGGGACGGAGCCGGGCACCAGCGCGGCGCGCACGGCGAACGACACGGGCTGGCGCAGCGGGCGGCAGAGCCCGCACATGTCCCGCACCGCGGGCCACTCGTAGCCTGCGGGGACACGGGCACTCAGCCGCTCTGGCCCCGCACGGACAGCCGCCGCGCCCCCACAGCCGCCCCTTCCCGCACCCTGCGCACACACGCACCTACTTCACACCTGGCTAGGAATGTCACACTTCAGTATTTCCCCTTCTCCTAAAAAACTCTGCTGCCACTGACTTCAATATGGCCTAGTTTTATATACTGCCAGGGACCCTTTAGAAATAAAAGCGTGAAACAAAAATTGGACAGAAAATGAAATTAATCCACTAGGAATGAAGCTGTACAAAAATCACACACAGACAAAACCGTTTTGTGCCTAAAAACGCTAAAATCAAGCAATCTAAAATACTGAAAGCGCCTTTGCTGAGGTTTTTACAAGGACTGGAGCTCTTTCAAATGACATTTAACTGTTTTGTTTCTACAGGCTATGAAAATTCTATAACAACAGTTAATAACTTTTCTCTCAATTACTCATATGCAATGTAGTGACTAGAAAGACTAAAAAACCACTAAATATTTTTAAAAAGTTTTGCTGGGCAAGCAGCAACTTCTAATTGAAATCACTCAAATGAGCTGGTTTCCTTAAGTCTTATAGGAGAACCTTAATTAGTATTTCCATAAACTGAAATGTAGAATGGAGATAAAATGAAATTAATTTTCACAGGTTACCCAGTATTTCTAGTGCATATTCCAGCAATTTTTTCCTGCAATGAAAAAACCTGGGAGAAAGCACTGAAGAGTTTAATAAAATTGCAGTATATCATACAACAAAATACTAAATTAAAATACTAAAACATAAATGTTGCTAATGAATAATTAGCCATGGGAATGGTGTATAATCGTGCCTGGTAGCCCCAGACAATATTGGAGGGGACTCTGCTACTCATAATGAGAATTGCAAGAGGAACCCTGTGAAAAGGCCCTATAACAACGAAAATTGGAGAGTTTACTGCAAAAATTCAAGTATCCCAGAGAAATGAAATGTTAGGGATTAGGCTGACCCGCAGTCTGATTTCAGTGATCAAAAAAGCAGGGATAAAGTCTCCAATTTTCAGCTGGTTTGTTTTTCCTCGGGACACGTGCCAACGCTCCCGGGATTCGGGGCGCGCCCTCCCTCAAGCAGAGCCTGAGGAGTTTGTCCCCCAGAAGCGCTCAGCAGGTGAGAAGGAGCTGAAGTACAAACCAGCTTACTTTAACAACAGAAAGATGGGCTTTTCGCCCAGCTGTGCAGCCAGTCCCGCACCGCAGCGCTCGCTGCACGGCACCGTCCAACGCCTCCCGCACGGAGCGCGACCCCCGGCCCAGGCTGGGGCACGCTGAGCAAGCAGCCCTGCGCTTACCTTGCCCTCGGTGGCAGCCCGTGGTCCAGCCCAGGGACAGCGTGGCCTCGGGGCACGACGAGGTGACAGCGGCCAGGAAGGCGCGGGCGTCCAGCGGCGCGGGGCTCCCGCGGGGCCCGGGCAGGATGTCCCCGTTCAGCCACACGGGTCGCTCCAGCCGCTGCCCCACCCGCCCCAGCAGCTCCAGCGACGGTCCCACGGCGCCCAGGCTGTGCCGGGACACGGGCGGGGTCACGGCGGGCAGGGTGACCGCAGCCTCCCCGCCGGGCAGGGCGCCTGCCCGCTGCCAGCCGGCGGCTGCCCCTGCAGGAGCCAAACCCCGGGCTCCCAGCCCTGCTCCCAGGGCTTCCTGGCCTCACCCCGCGACCCCCGACCTCGACAGCTCTTCACCTCAGGCCCGAGAAAGGTTTTAACAACGGAAGCCACTGCAGTCTCTAACACTTCTGTTTCATCAGGCCTGAAAGCCACAAATTCTGTCAATTCAGCCAGAAGAGTGAAAGTCATCTCTCCGCACCTCAACCACGCTCTAAGTGGCAAAGATTTTATCACTGTGTCAGGTCCAAGACTCTAAGTTACCTTTGCATTCGTGCAAGATGATGCACTGTACTAGGAGAATAAAAAGCCCAACCAATTTGAGGCAACTAAAAGAGAGAAAAGGCACCCACTTGAACATTTAACGCCTGGTTGTGGTTTTTCCCACTGTTCAAAAGTGTGGCAGCACACAGAAGCCTGCCAGGCCGAAGTTCATCTGACAGCTAATTATTAAATTGTTAAATATGAGCTGGCATCACCTGAGCAATCGGTGCAGACACCTGTGAGCATTTAACAAAATCTACGCTCACATATTCCTACTGTCCTGTCAAGCCAAAAGAAAAAGCATATCTAGCTTTTTTCTAACTCTATCTTACCAAAACTTTCAAAATACTGTGCAAGGAAAGGAGATGGGGAACAATGGGGAAAAGAAATTAAGACCAAGAGAATCTTCTTTCTGTCACAGCACATCAATTAAGGCACTATGTAACATCGAGGAAATTAAAATCAGTATGGTCAGAGTTTTGGAATTAGGTTCGTTCTAAATCCAGCGACTGTGCCCTGAGCTGCTTGTCTTGTTTCCCCTGTAAAGTCATTTTGTGAATGTTGTCTGTTGTGCTGTTGGGAAAGCTGCAGAGGCAGGAATTTCACTCGGGATGAGCTCAAGTTCTCTAGGAGAAAGGCCAGTGATGGCTTGTGTTAAGGTGTGGGCTCCAGCACTTCTCAGTGTCTGAGGCCAGACCAGTTCATACCTTCACATATGCAAGGGACTGTCAGGGCCAGCGGAATGCCTTCCTTTCTACCAAAAAGTATATGGTAATGTAGTGAGAAAAAAGCCCAAAGAAAAACAGCAACACAGGAAAAGAAAAAGAGAAAATATCAAAGCAAAATGACAAAAACCAAAAAAGCCAGCCCAAAAAAGCCTCACACCCTAGGGAGCACAGGTTCTGTTGCACAGCATTTAGAAAATTCAGACTTACTGCTGACTTCATGTGAAATGACTTTGGCATTTCTGAAGTGGGAGACTGAAGACCTTTTCCAGAATACATTAATTTCAGTAGCCAAAGCCAGCAGGAAATGCAATTGTGTGGTCAATCAAGCTGATAGACCAGAGATATAAAAAGTAGATTTTTAAAGCACCATTGAAACAATCTTCAAAACTTCAGCAATGGCATCCAAATAAATGTTATCCAAAGGAACATCAGATTCTGTTATCACTTATTTGACTCTATCTGCACTGTGTTACATATTTTTAAATGCTTTTATAAAATGAGACTTTTACCATGCAATGGACTTTTAAAAGCTTTTTTGAACCACTGCACGTGGCTGTAAACTTCTTGTCGAGAAATGAAAGGTAGGTGGTTTGAAATTAATTTACACGGTAATTAAAATGGAGGAAAAGCCCCACCAAAACACAAGACATGAGCCCAAACCAATGCCTACTGCTCTTTTTTCCCTTCTCTGCCCAGAAGGACACTCGCAGATCCTGTAACAATAAAAGGATTTAGCCTGCTCACGTTTTGTACTTTCATGAACTTCCACATGTGTTACACAGAACCACAGGCATAAATCACATTTTACAACTGTCTCATGGGGGATTTTTGCATTTCTATAGAGCCCTTAAGCACTGATGAAGCTCTTTGTAATTTGCTGCCAAAACAAGACAGAGCACATGGACATTCAGACAAAGCCAGAGTCAGGAGCTGAAGGGGTGCATGTCTGGAAATCACAGCTCATTTCAAACCCTTTGAAGGCAATCTTATGGGGTTTTCAGGTGTGTTTTCCGTTCGAGACAATGAAACAGCTAATGGTTCAAACTATGAATGAACCTCTGAACATTTAGTTAGTAAGGCCAGAGAAAGGAGCCTTCCAGAGAGGCACCACCATTTCACCTTCCCGATAGGAAAGGTCTGCTCACAGTACCTAATTCACTGAATAAAAAAATCATTATTTTAAGTTCAAAACACTCTTGAAGGTTTTGTTCTTGCTATGCTTTGAGTATTATGGACTATGTTTCCATACGGATTATGCTCCTGAATGCATCATGCTAAACTGCCCAATAAGGAGGAGTCAGGTAGGCAACCACCTGTAGAATTGGTAAGAATGCATACAACATAACAATCCTTTTGTTGAGATACCTCTTAAAATCCAGCTTGATGCCTTTATTGGTGCTGACCATCTCTGCCAGCCACTCCTGCAGGGTGATGTCACTGTCAGTGTCCGGGGGGTGAGCCAGGATGGGCTCCCCGTCCCCTCCCCGAAGGAGAACATCCGCCTCCACCATGTGCACGTCACCTGGGGATTGAAAAATTAAACCTCAGTGGTGGTTTAAAAAACCAAACCTTTCGGTGGTTCAGGGCAACAATTACCCAGCAAGTCTGTCTACACCAGCCCGGGCACCCTTACTCCAGATGGGAACTGCTGTCAGTGACACTAAAGATGCAGTTTTGGGGGGTTTTCAGTCACTAAACTCTTTGCAAACCTACAACCATGTGAAAATTGATCTTTGAGGATACACAGGGCCAAGCAACCATGTGGGTTTTTTTCTTTAGAGGAACAGAAAAACTGACATCCAACATGTGAATTCACTCTTGTTACATTTCAGATCTTTTCCTCTGAAAATAGCGTTCCTGACAGAGAAAAGATGAGCACAGGATTTAACTCTGGCAGACACCAAGCATTCCCCTTGACTCATTGGCAAAACTGACCAGGAAAATGTTAACTGACACACGACAGGCGAAGAGGGGTCTGAGGAGTGCTCAGGCTCTTAAAAGCACCTTTATATAATGAATCTGAGCAGTGCTACCAGCTTTGCAGAGAATCCAATGCACACGGTTAAGACTGAAATACAAAGAAAAGAGCTACTGATGGTATTCAAGACAGAGCATATTATATATAAATTTACAGAAATATGTATTTGTCGAATATTCACATAAATTCACATAAAACTCACTGCCATCCAGGCCGGTGCACCAGGGACCCTCTGGCTCTGCACAACTCCCTGGCAGGAGGGGGCAGCCGGGGGGTATTTGGGATGTTCTCCCAGGGAACAGGGACAGGAGGAGAGGGAACGGCCTCAGGCTGGGCCAGGGGAGGCTCAGGGGGGACACCGGGAAAATGTCCTCCGCAAAGGAGCTGTCCAGCCCCGGCACAGCTGCCCAGGGCAGTGACGGGATTCAAAAGCCGTGGGGATGCCGGAGGAGCGAGGGGAAAGGGGAAGGGAAGGGGCCGCGGCCTGTGCCGCACTCACTTCGCGCGGCCTCCGCCGCCCGGGCCCTGCTGTTGGCGGCGTGGAACCAGCGCACGGCGGCCCCGTCCCTCGCCGCGATGCGCCCGGTGCGCAGGAAGTGATCCACGGGCCACTCGCTCCAGGCGCCTGCGGGGACACGGCGGGGACCCCTCAGCGCGGCCCGCCCGCGGGGAGCCCCGCCAGGGCCCCGCCAGGGCCCGGCCCCCGCCCCGCCGAGCGCCAG
>VWPU01002149.1:0-55095 GCA_013398955.1 Callaeas wilsoni | reverse complement strand
GCCCGCGCCCGCGCCCGCCCCGCTGCGGCCGGGAGGGCGCCCCGACGTGCTTCGGCTGCCTGCGCTGTCAGTGATGCCCCGCGAGGGTGGGGTACGAGCGTGTTGATGGTGTTGAGAGTGGGTAAAAAGGAGGGGGGGAAAAGGGCTTCGCAGTATAACAGTCTGCATTAAAAGATGCAGCAGCCAAAATCTGGGAAAGCCGGGAGTGGGAAACAGAAGTGGAAAGCCCCAGCAAGGCATATTTGGAGTAGTGACTGGATCAGCATCACAGAGTCGTAGAATGATTCGGGTTGGAGGGGGCCTTAAAATCACTTTGTACCAATCCCGCTGCCATGGGCAGGGACACCTTCCACGAAACCATGTTGCCCAAAGCCCCGTCTGGCCTGGCCTTGAGCACTCCCAGGGATGGGGCGTCCACAACTTCTCTGGGGAAGCCCAGTGCCTCACCACCCTCACAGAAAAGAATTAACAGGCAAGCTTAAAATGACGAGGGAATGGGGACAGGATGTGAAGAGGCAGTCAAAATGAAAACAAAGCCTGGTGAGAAAAGGGGCCTGAGAGGAGGCAGGGTGAGGCAGGAGGGTCGGAATGAGGCTCTGGAGGCAGAGGTTGGGTGGGGAGGGAGGAAACCATTGGGAAGCACCCATGTGTGATAGGGTACAGTGCTACAGAGAACCACGTTTTGCTCACAGATTTCTTTACTGTGGGGTTTAGCTTCAGGCAATAGCTCAAGGTATAACCTGGGAAAATACCATGGAGACACCTGATGAGTTGAGAGAGTTGGAGGGTGTTTAGAGTAGGAGGTTGGTTGGAGACAAAGGAAGGTGCAGTGATGATCAGACCACAGGATCCTGCCCTGTAGGATCAAATTTTATCCTTTTCTCTACAGCAGAGAGTTTATATGATGTTGCACTAGGTTTGAGAGATTTCCTGCATAAAACACTGAGCGATGGACTGTTCTGCTCTACTTAGATTGCTCCGAGTTTATCTATAATAGGCATGAAATTCACATCTCTGAAGACCATTACAAAGGCTGCCTTGACATCACTGGGACAAGCTTTCTCAGATAAAAATTACGGACTTTGAGATCTCTTCTTACCTGCTAGCCTGCCTAATGGATACTGGAAGAGTATGAGAAAGAAATGTATTGTTTATAGCTGCCCTAGTTTAAGGCCCTGTCCTGGTTTCGACCAGGAGAGGGTTAATTTTTTGCAGTAGCACTAAAATGGAGAATACCATTCCTAAACTGAAACAGGCCCTCTGGAATCTGTTTGTTTTTGACAAGCTGGAATACTGGGCTTTATGTTACCTGCATTCAATGCATGATGAGCTGTGCCATTTGTTTGCTGTGCTGTCTCATTCCGTTTGCATCAATGTGTTTTAGGTAACAAGGCTGTACAGCCTCATGAGGGTGCAGCATGTCTTCAGGATTTATAAGACATTTCATATAGAAAATATGCAAAGAGGAGTTTGGAGGCAGAAGGATGTTCAGGTGACAGTAGCACAACTACAACAATAAATTCCATCTACTTACAAAAAAAATCTTAATTGTATCCTGAATCATGCACCATCTTACTTTGGATATAAACAAAAATATTAAGTGCTGACATTAGTCAGGCCTTGAATATGTCTATCACTACAGTAATTAAATACTTTAGAAATACAGGGAAAGATTGCACCATTTCTAGCATTCATGTGGGTATAACTGTGTCTGCAATTAGGATGATATCTCACTTCATATTTCAAAAGTGAAGATGCAGTAAAATGAAAACCTTTCAACATAAATTGTTTAGCAACAGCCAACTGCTGTGGGTAAAAGTTGAATTGTAAATTGCAAAATATTCTGAAAATTATGATACTCCTCTTCTTAAGGAAACAATGCTACATTTTTAGTGAAATGCAGAGAATACTATTGTATAAGAACAAGATGCCTCTTCTTTTATAATACTGCAGCCCAATATCCTGCAGCCTGCAGGAGCAGCCACCATCAGGTAAGGCTGGACCTATGTGGGAATGCCTCCTAATACTCTCCCATTCCCCAGCCACCTGTAGCTGATGGCATATGTTTTCTGCCTATTTAGTAAGACAGTGGATTTCTTCTCATGATACTTGTCCAGTTTACCCCACAGCTGTTGCATAAGAAGTAACCTTTTTCATTTTGAACATGGCTTCTCCCAGCTTCAGATGATGCTTCCCTTATGAGAAGAATGAGTGAGCAGTTGATCCATACTCCGCTACTGTGCTGGTGAGTTTTATAGATGTTAGTCATATTCCTTATAATCTCTTCCAGGATAACAAACCCTGGCATATCCAATGTTCCTCCTCTGGGAGCTGGTCTATACCTCTGGTTTTTCCTATTACTCTCTTTTCTTGTTGTACTATACCCTGCTAGAGATACCCACTTTGGACCACGACTGCAGTGACTGATCTGACCTAGGCAGGGCAATGCACTTGGGCTGTGATTTCTAGCACACATGACTTTAAAGTGTGACACTTAAATTAGCAGAAAGAGGCTTGTGACAACTCTTGTTTCACTTTAGGTTGCACTGGCAAAGAGCATGCTTAAATTAAAGTAAAATAAGACAGTAAATTAAAGTAAAATAAAAACTTCCACTGATGAGATTCTACTGATTTAAAAAGTCATATGCAGTGAAACTAGTAAAAGTTTGCTCTTGACAAGGAGCCTGTTTTATAGGAAGACAATGGACTGCTTCACACTGAGTTGGTACAGGGTTGGTATGTCCTTCCACTAGAACCAGATGTGATTTACCTGATCCACATGGATGACACTAAAGCAACCTGCATTGCTGTAGCCTGTTCCCCAGGCTACCTGCCCTTCCCTGCCCACCCTTGCTTTCCTCTGGTACAGCCTGTTCTGAAATTCTTCTCTACTCACCCACCTCTTTCTGTTTCTTGCTCCTTGCTCCCACACACAGTCATGGGGCTCAGCTTCAAAGCCCTTCTTGGACTTATCTGTTGTTATTTTTTTTTATATCTTAGGTGATAGTGAAGATCTCCCCTTTGCAGTGATTCTGGCTTTTCTGCTTTTTATCTGTGCTTCTCAGAAGGTGACCTTGCCTCCCAAGTGGCTTTAAAGCTTTTCATTATTTTCTTTTTAAATCCCTTTTCAAAGCTAACTTCCATGACAAATACTGACCAAATAATGATAATATGAAGGATTCTGAGAATAACATCCTTAGCTATTAAAAATAAAACAGAAGCAAATACATGCAATGTTTATAAAATAGAACATATTGTCACAGTAACTCTTACCTGCTCTTGTAATTCTGAGCTCCACCCTTACATTCACATCTCCCTTACCATGTAAGAATAGCGCTGGACAAATAAGGCAAGTATTTCTAAGATGAAGCTTTTTATATCTTTATGTAGGAACTCATAGAAAAGAGCATTCACTGTTTCCTTGAAGGAAATTATTGGATTAGATGTGTATCTGAATATAACAAAAAACCCCCGATAGTTTATCAACATCTCCTTTTATAAACAGATGATAAGATTAAGAAATTAAGAGCAGTATTTAAACAGAGTAAAATTTTCTAATTTACATGTTCCTAAAGACAAGTAATTCTATCACCTTTATGTGGTGGGTAAGCTGAGAGAAATATCTGAGAGTGTTTAAGTCAATGCATTGCATTCTCTCTTAGCAGGAAGGGGTAAGTAGACCT
This sequence comes from Callaeas wilsoni, assembly GCA_013398955.1. Taxonomy (NCBI): domain Eukaryota; kingdom Metazoa; phylum Chordata; class Aves; order Passeriformes; family Callaeidae; genus Callaeas; species Callaeas wilsoni. The sequence goes on along the minus strand of VWPU01002149.1, from coordinate 51,412 downwards.
GAATTCTCTACATGAGAACCTCTAATCTCTGTAATTCATATATTGAAAGAATTGATTCAGCTGAAGTATCTGGACAACTTTCTGCAACCTGTGCCCTGGCTCTGGCTGATCTAAATGCCAGTTATAATGGTCTTGGTACTTGAGTTTTTTCTTCCTGGTGCTCTGTACCTTTTCAGTCTTTAGCTTCACACTTACAAGAGAAAGGATGGCTTGAAGGGGCATTATTCCAGTGGACTCTGGACCAGAAGGTGGCAAATGGTGATGTCTGTGGAACTTGTATGGACAATTATGGTTAGCCAAGTGAGGGTTTTTTCTTTTAGCGTAAAAGTAGTTTCTAATTAAGAGGAGAAGATGGAGAAAATGTGACTTCACCATTTGCAGGTGTACACAGGAGGACATACAATTGGATTAAGCTTCGGAGATGCTCCAGTCTTCTCAAAAGCTATTGGGCAATGTACAAATAACCAAGTACTCAAATACTATTCATCACTTGCAGAATTAGAGGTCTCACAGTAATATCTCCTTTACACTTTTTTGGTAAAGATGAGAGTTCACTAAGCAAATGAAAATCACAAGGTCAGGGTAGTCTGACATAAGATTTTGTGACCATCTGTGAGAGAAGGGGTTTTTTATTGTGTCAAAGTCCCCTTTGACACTTAGATATGACTGATCTGGCACACGAGAAAGTAATTATATATGGCAATATTATCTCAGTGGAAATTAAACTCTGATCCTCCTGAAAACTTTGCACTTCTAATTCTTGTTCAGCTTTTGCTTTTATTTTGAAATGCATAGAATCATTTAAGTTGGAAAAGACCTCTGAGATCATTGAGCCCAGCTATTAACATAACACCGCCAAGCCCACCACTAAACCATGTCCTATGTGCCACATCTGCAAGTCTTTGAAATACCTCCGGGGATGGTGACTCAACCACTTCTCTGGGAAGGCTGTTCCAATGTTTGGCAACCCTTTTCATGAAGAAATTTTTCTTAATATCCAACCTAGACCTCTCCTGGTGCAACTTGAGGCCATTTCCTCATGAAGGAAATCCCAGCTTGAACATGAAGCCATCCTGGATAGATTGGGTATTATTTTTAAATGGTAGATGAGCTAAACAAATGCTTAAAAAGACACAGAGTAAACATGGTATCCAGACAGGTTATTTAAGTCTGTTTCTTATTATACAGTGCAGTTTTGATCTCCTAATTGCCTTCTTAAAGACACCTTAAGTCTCAGCCTTCTAGTAATGGGCAGAATCCTCTAATTACGTTGTAGCTGTACTCAGATTGTGTCATTAGCCAAATCTGTGGGAGATGCAGGTTCTTGTAATCATTGTGGTTGCCTTAGCTGTGATGGGTTGTTCAGTATTTGCAATTACAGTGAAACAATAATAGTGTTAAACAGTAATTACTTCACTTTCACAGAGCAAAACAGAAGTGTTTAAGAGAAAATCTATTGGAAAACAATAATAAAGGGTACTTCAGCTACAGCTCCACATTCTGTGATTCTCGGACAGAATATGAATTTTAATTGCTCTCTTTAATATTTATACAGTGAAGGGCTCTAGGTTTCTTTGTTGTTCTTTTGTTTGCTTTTGTTTTGTTTTGGTTTTTTTTGATGTGTATGCATTTTTTGTGGTTTTGGGTTTGTTTTTGTATTTTCTTTTGTTTTAGTGATGTCTTTTGTGTTTCTTTTTCTGCATAAACCGAGTCAAATAAGCATAAGTGGTGTTTTACCAGAGTGGAGAAATTGCCACAGAATAGATAACTGGTTTGATGCAACACTGCAGAGTCCCACCGGTTGTTGCTGGCATCTTTAATTCCTACATAAAGAATCTTGTAGCTCACAGTTGGAAGCAAAAGCCAGAAAGACTAAAAAGCAAACAGATAACTTTTTAATGCTTGTACTGTGGATTTGATTGTCCCTGGTTCCATATGTCTTCACAGTCGAAATGAACAGTTGATGGTGCCTGCTGCTGTCAAAGCGCCTTTGAATCATGTGGGAACTGTAATTAATTGGAACAGTACCTATTTGGTCTTGCCAGTTATCAGACACTATTAACCTAATACTTCTATTTCTGCCCAGTGTAGTCTTGGGTTTAACTTTTTTAATTCCCTTTTTGTTTTGTTTTGGTTTTTTTGGTGCAGTAGGGAATGCAGTTAAATCATATCCGGTTCCATAGCTCTAGCTAGATAATGGGCCAGATAATTTATTTTACAAATGGCCACTATTCATTTGGACCTTTGGAAGTGCTGCTGATTAAGTTTAAGCCAAAGAAGGCCACATAATAGGACTGTGAATACATCAGGGACGTCTTAAAAATTAGTTTGAAGATGTGTAGCTTTTATTCATCTTCATCATAAAACATATTGATCATGTAATTGGGTTTTTATATATATTCCTATAACTAAGTTTTACAGTGCTTTATTGGAGCTCTGTTTTCCAATATAACTCTGAAAATTGTAACTTTATGTTCCTCTTGTTGGTTATTAACTTCTACTTGTGGATTTTTTGGCATTGTATGAGAGCCCTAATCATAAACCCATTATATCAAATAACATCTACATCTCACTGAAAAGATTGTTTCTAATCTAAATAATGAGTAGCAACTTGGCATGAAGAATGCAAGACTTTTTATGCTTTCAGGACGAAAAGTGGTGTCAAAGAAAGACAATTCAAAGGATATGGCCATAGGCAAGTGTTTTGAGAAACCATTAATTTTCACCTCAACAGCCACCACTAACCGCAAGACAAGATCCTGCTGGTTTAAGTAACTGCAGGGTAACAAAACTAATGTAATGGTTCTAACCTCCCAAGAAACAGGGTGGCAAATTAGGGACATGCCCTTGCCTATCTGCAGTAAAGCAGTTTATTGTCAGTCCTTCCATGATAAAAATGAGGTCTTCCATACAAGGATCTTCCTCTAAAACCAAGCTTGTTCCTGCTGAGGTCCTGATCTGCAGATGCAAGGATGTCCTTGGTGGCAATTAAATGCCTGAAGTCAGGGCAAGCTCTAGCAGTAATAGGCTGGCCACTTGGCTAGAGCTGCTTTTTAGGTTGAAAACTTTAGGTGATCAGTAGCTGTATTATGTTCTTTCTTTTAAATTCATAACAATTATATGTGTATTTCTTTCATGGGACATTTGAATTATATGTTTTAGATTTATTTATCATGTTTTATGATTAATGTTTTCAATAAAACTCTAGGGGATGTGTTGTTTCTCTGGAACTAATTATTGAAGCCTCTTGCTTTTCAGCTCATACTGGAGGATCCAAAAGCTTTAGCAACATTTTACTTTTCAATGCTTTTGTTGAACAAGAAACTTTTATTTCATTCTGCTCTTTCCGCACTCTCTCAGCTCATCAGTTATTTTTAATTTCTTTGGTTACAGCATGACAGCTATGAGAAATTAGAGACTGTTCACCTGGGAGGTATTTTCCCAGGTTCAACATCTGGGCTGCAAATTACACCAATGCATGTGGAAAGAGAGTACCTAGTGAAACATAATTTGGAAATAAGAAATTTCCTTTCTGTAATACAAGCTCGTATTAGGGTGACAACATAAAGAGAGGAATGGCACAGGAATGCACAGGACTGCAGCCAGCAACTGTCCTTGAGATAATTAGAGCATCAAGAAGAAGCGTGTTAACTTCTAACTGCATTTCTGCTAGGAAATGAAGTAGTCAATCATGTAAGTTAAAGACCTGTTGTAACTTGAGTGCAATTCAGGGGTACTTAAGCTAATTGCTCATTGTGTTTTTAATAGCATATGACTTTTTTAACACCAGAGACTGCAGCAGGCAAGACTTGTTTCACTTAAGTGGTTTAATTCAGATCAGGATCTAAGTGGTTTACTGATTTATTAATGACACATAATTAGCTGACACTCTGTGAACTTCACCTTCTGGATCAATATCAACAGGGCAACAGATAAACCAGAGTGCAAAACACTTGCAGGATGCTAAAAAGCACCTGTAAATTGCTAAACTCCCTGATCTCCACCATTTGTAGTCCCACAGGAGCACACTTAGGTGTGCACACCCCTCTGTTACAGGACAGGGTGTGACAAGTGCATCCTTCTCTTGTTTCTGCTGCTGGAGAGGGGGTTGCTCTGTCTTTATGTGTAGTGGTGCAGGTCCCTGCTGCCTGCTGGTCCATGTGCTGGTGAGGAGGCACTCCGTGGGCTCCGAGCTGTGGGTTCTTCTGCTGTTGCACCCCATCCTGGGAGGATACAGGACACGATGGCAGTGGGGTGACTCCTGGCAGCATCTGAGGCAGAGATCAAACTGCTGTGCTGAGTGCCTTCTACATCTCACCCCACAGTCACAAGTTTCCTTCCATTTTTTATACTTCTCAAGATGACTCTTTTCTCAAAAGCCTATTGGTAATCCCCGGGTTGCTGCTTAATCCAACGGATCCCTATTGTAAGCAAACATTGTCATTATTCATTTCCTGTTTTGTTAACCTCTCAGATCAGGCAGTTTTGGGTGTCCTGTCTTTACATGCGGTTTCCACTCTCCTTGCATACAATGAGTTACTATTTAAGACATGTCCATCAGGAGGTTTTGTTACCTAATTTTATACCAACTGGTATAAAATTACCATTATAACGTTTTATGGTTTTGACAGGTGAGGAGCTTCATGTTGGTGGAAGAAACACCAGATGGTCACTGACCATGGAGACATCCTTGGTGACTCCTGCTTCATTGCTGGTTTGCCCAGCGTGAGGCAGAGGCTCTGTCACTCCATAGCTGGTCACTCACAGTCAAAATGCCAGGGAAGTATTCTCATTGTATGAGATTATGCTAAGTAAGAAGTATTTTTAGATTTAAATATTTTTACGAAACTCACAGATAAATATGTACCTACAATAATTCTGGTAAGAAAAGAGTGACATAAAGGGGCAAACTAAAGGGGGTGTTACCTCATTTTCTTTAGCCATGACCAACTGTAGCTAACCAAGACCGAGGAAAGAAAAAAAGAATAAGCCATGTATGCTGTTGTAGGTCCTCTGATAAACTTGAATTATGTATATTCTGAAAGCAGGCCATCACCAGGGAGACAGGCTGGGCAAGGAGGTCTCATCAGGATCCCCAGTGCTGCTCCCCCGAACTTTTTGGCAGATGGTGGAAGAGGCCGGAGTGGAGGATTGGAGGATCTGAGCAGAAACACCCTCAACACAGGGCGTTACCAGCCTTGAAGGGGGAACATCTCCTGCCTGCCCTCTTGGCCTCCCTCCCTTCTGAGGCTCAGGTTCAGGGTACGAGAGGGCTCTGACAAAGTGATGGGCATGGGAGGATTTCTAGAAAAATCGAGGGGCCAGAGAACTTAGGCACACAACAGACTGCTTCAAATTCATAAATAAGGAACTTTAAAGTAGAGGAAAGGTCTGAGAGAAAAGCAGGATTTTTCACACTGTGTGCAAGTACCAAGGGATGCTCTGGGCAAGGTGTCATTTGAATCTATGGTATCCGATAAAGTGAGTGACATCTTTATGAATCAAGGAAGTGCAATAGCTGATAGAAAAGCCTGCAAGTGACATCCTGCTAATCTTCAGGGATTCCTATGTAAGTGATGAGAGATTAGACCCCCAAACTGATTTTTAAAATGAAAATAAATCAGACATGAGCAGACTGTTCTGTGAACACCACCCTTGCAACATTTCAATAGATTTTGCACCAGGTCTTGTAGTGCTAAGACCTGAACAAGAAGAGATATAAAGCTGACATCAGATAAATAGCATAGCAGTTCATGAATTTTTTTTCCTTTCAAAGCAGTTCTGTGCATAAAGGTGCTTCACTTTGAGCACTTAAAAAAAAATCCTAGAAAATGATTTTTCACTGTACAGTTCACTCGGCTCCCTTGCTGTTGTCAGTGGGATTAGGGCTGTCTGTACTAGAGCACTGGTAGCTCGTTGCAAGTAGGAAGGGTTTTGCCAATGACTTTCAAAGGTCTTTTCTGATAGCGGAATAATATCGGGTGTTACCACAGTGACTGCAGGGAAATGATCATAGTTTCTGCTGCTTATCTGTTCCCAGTAGGATTCATTTACCTCAGCTTCTTTTACCTGTCAAAGCCTTAGCCATGTTCTTTTATTGCCTCTCACTTCCTTTTTTTTTCACCTAACACTTCTTCATACCTGTGCCTTAGCACAGTAAATCCTACTATTTATTAATGACATTCTTAGTTGTAATCGCTGTTAGCAGTCCTAGCCTCCTTTCCAGGATACTTTTGACTTCATTCATTTTGAGAAAGCACTCGCAGGAGAATTGTGCAGCTTTAAACTTGGTGTTCAGAAGTTAAAAACAAAGAAAGAGCCTACAGTGCACTGGGCTGTAATCTGCTGCATGACAAACTTCTTCAGAACATCCCTTTGGTTTTGTTAGCAGAATGTCTTTAAAATAATTTTGGCTTGGAATTTCAAAATCAATATTAGTGCAGGTTTATAGTGTCGTATGTATTTTCATACTTGTTTTAAATGACTGCAGGTCAGAAAATAGACTTTCATTTTTGAAAGAACAACTGTGGAAATGTTCTTTCAAATCACAGCTATTTAAACTGTTAAGCAATACGTAATGAGTGATTACAACTTGTTTTAAAATAGCTTTGCTATTTAAGAATAAAAAGATTTCCTGATCTTTATGGTTGTTTTTTATTAGGAATTAAATATGAAGAGATGTTATCTAGTAACAGATTCTTTTATACAAAAGGAAAGGGATGGTCTGGTATCATCTAGTTATTACATCTCCTTCCAAGGGAAGTGTATGTTAGGTATTTTTCTGGAAAAAGTATTTCTTTGAGCTGGCCAAAGCTTCTGCACCTGTGATATGTTGCTAAAATGTCACAAAACACAAGACAATTTAACAATCTATGGCAGTCTGTAACTGTTCAGACTTCTTTGTAAGCTTCAGAAGATGCTGCAGAAGTCTCTGACAATTCTTGAATTTTTGAGCTGAAAATGGAAATGCAATCCTGCATGAGGCTTTCAGTCACAGTGCTACCTAGAAAACAAACAAAAGGACTGACCATAGGTAAATTGCCTTTTTTCTCATTTTTATTAATAAAGAATTTTCAAATTTTGTGTGTGTGTTTTGTTTTCAGAATTGCTCCTTTATTAGAAGTCTTCCTTTACTTCCACATTTCTGAATTAAATGTAATTTTTTTGGTCACCTTCCTCTGTGGATATGAATGTGCAATGCATCTTTCGTTTTGATAATGATGACCAGAGGAAAAAAACCATGAATTTTAATACCTCTATGTCTCNCTCTAGTAGGAAGTAGCTTCCTGCACTCGATTGTATTGTATGCAGAAATACTATGTTGTGCATAGAACAAGAAAGAAATAAAGTCTCAGGTGTAGATTTCTTAAGCGGCTTCTTTGCGAAGTGTAATGAAAAGTTTGATCACAAGAATGAGTAACTCTATCACTAGGACAATCTCCGGTGCTAAGCCTGTGACAATTTCATATTTATCTTCTCAGTTTTCTGACTTCAGAATTATTCTTACTTGCTCGTTTATTTTGGTGTTATTTTTAAGTGTGAATTTAAATTCCAGATGATAGCATGGTACTTGTATTCATGTATTCATAAGTTACACAAACTGGTGCTAAAAAAGCTGTTATTGAATTGGCTTGTAATAACTACACAAGTGTCACAGGAGCACTATAATCAACAAATTTTAGGCCTCTATAATAAAATGAACGCTACACAAGCAAAGCGTGCCATATGCTATGCTCTTGGTTTTTCTTCACAGAATTTTGACCACATTGGCATTCTAAAATATTTGAGTGCCAAGACTCAATGATAATTGGGAAAATACTTAATTCTTGACTGCCCACTGAATCTTGACTAATGTATATTTTCAGTTACTGTCTCCTCAGCATGTTGTAAAGAGTTACGCTGTAGGATACCTGGCCCAAAGCTATGATTTGAAATTTTGCATTCTGAGCACCTGACCATTTATGATGCAGAAACCACACTGGAAGGACCTTTGCTTATTGCTTATTACCATGATGCTGTTCTTATAGGTTATGGTTGATTTCTGCATTAACACAGCCTGCCTCTGCCACTCAGCAACTGATCACTTTATCAGCAGGATACTAGGTAAATACTTCAGTGGTAAATAAGATGTTTAGAGCCTAAATTTGTAATCTAAATTCAGACACCAGCCTTCATGCCACAATATGCAGGATGGATTTCCTGTTTTTCTGTTCGGTATTTCATTTATGCGCAATTCAGACACAGACTTGTCAGCTGGAAGAATTAATTACTTAATTATTTTTACAATCATTTGATGTCAGATTCGCAAGCAAAGGTGTGCAACATTTTAAATAACCTTTTACATCAGCATAACAAATGGATTTCATATACAGTAATTAGATCATGCTACACTGCTGTGTACAAGCAGAAAAGGCAAATATGGGTTTTAAGAACTGCAAAGGAACAGGGGATAGCATAGCCTTGGCAGAGGAAAGAGGAGTTCAGAGACAACTTACTCAAAGAACGACCCAGACAAGAGGTGTAACTCACCCCAAGGGCTCAGGTTCAGGGTCTCTGTGACCTTGAGTCCGCTTTGGTGCATTACATTGGTGACATAGAGCTTTGAGAAGCTTATTTTTGAGCTTCAAGACCTGAGCAATAGCCACGTAAGATGAGAAAAGTAATAAGACAGGCAAAGTGTAATTATTGCTAGTAACTGAACAACAGAGAAGAGCAAGAAAAAAAAAATAGGTAATTGAAAGAAAATGGTGAGCAATAGTGTTGCATGGTAGTCCCAGCTATTCATGGTTTTTGTTAACCAATAAGTAATTGCTGTGTAATTTTTGAGCTGTATATATACAATTCCTAAAACCTCTCTATAATGATGAAATATGACCAAACCTGAAGAGTGAGAGTTAGTGAGAGTCTCTCTATAATCTGCTGTATGTACATGAGACAGTCTCTCATCCATCTGAGTGGCTGGATTGGTTGGAAAGCTGTGTGAATTCTGCCTTCTGCCTTGTGATTCCTCAAGAGAGCAAAACAGACTTCTCTTTTACAGCATGAGCATATGTCTGCATGACATCTGTATTTGCCCTTTGCAAACAGATGTCATCTTAGAACCATGCCATGCCTCTACAGGAAATAACCTGTGGGTTTAAGATCCTGTGAGCCCACTTTTCTGTAGAATTACAGGGGACTTTTTTTATTTTTGCAAACAAACCAGGTTCACATTGCATGTTTTTGGCACTGTGCCACGAATCTGTGTCAATTTTGTATGTTTGATTCTTTATCAGCCTGCTTATTAGATATGTGATTGAACTGCTACTTCAGGATAAGGCACAGATAATCTAGTAATAATTAATTTTATATGCATCTACATCTCAGATTGTTACAACTGACATGTCCATCATTTCTACAGTTCTGCCCAAGGGCCAAAACTGGTTTTTGTTTGAGCTTTTATCCCTTCTTTATCCATTCGTCTATGAATATACCTCAAGTAATTTAGTAACTAATGCTTATAATATGCAGCTATCAAGTATAGCTCATTTATGTATATTGTATTACAGATTCACTCAATTTCAGTCCGTATCTCTAAAAAGTAGACCAATCAATTTATGTTATCTTATACACAAAGATGTTCTTTAATACCGGGAAGGGAAATTGTACTTACAAACATCTAGCAAGTGCATCCAGAAGAGGGCACAAACAATGTTTTTTCTTACGACTATTAGACATTCTGTACTACAATAGATCAGAAATTCCAGTTAGCCCAGTATGCTCTGAGAGAGGCAATAGCAGATGCTATTCAAGAAGACCATGTGAGTCTGGCCATTTTCTCTTTTACCTGTGTGTTTCTGCAGCATGCAGAAAGTTTAGGAGTGTTACAGGGTACATTTCTGCCTGTCCTGTTTAAGGACCAGTTACTCATGAGTTTGTCTAAACCCTTTTTGAACCCATTGATAACCTCTGCCTTTATGAGCTTCTTTGGTAGGGAATTCCAGAAGTCCAGTGCCTGCTGTGTAATCAAGTATTTCCTTTCATCTTTGTTTAAACCAATCTCCTACAAGTTTTCGTTGAGCTTGCCTTAGTTGTAGTGCTGTGGGAGTTGATGAATTGAGTTCTCTGTTCACCTTTCTTGCTGCCTTTATGACACTATAAACCCCAACCACATTCCTCTCTGCCTTCTCTTCTGAAACAGTACTCTCAGAGATTTTTGTCTTCTCAAAAGACAGATGTTTCATTCTCTTCATCATTTTAGTTGCCTTTCCCCATGCCCTTTCTAACTTGGCTATGCCCTTGTGAAATATGACTACTTCAGCTACAAAAATTACTCAAGATTTGGGTGCATCATACTTTTGTACTGGCACAAAATGACACTATCTACCTTGTTGTCTAAATCCCAGTAAACATTCAGCTAATGATTTCAAACAACCATCAATGATAATGCCAGGATCTCTTTTTTGAATTATGAGTCAAATGTAACTTCCTTAAAAAGGCACTTTGCAACTGATCACAAACAATTTTCAGTTGTTCTAATTTATCAGTAAAATGAGCTGTTTGGTTACTTAATCTCTGCTAATTATTCAAGGAACTGGCTCAGGAACTGATTTAGAACTGCTTCGGTCAAAAATTTTGAAAAAAATAATATAGAGAATAAAATAAAACAGGACAAATGTTGCCGGAAGGAAAAGTACCTCTCTAATGACATTTCAAAGTTTCATTGACAGATAGGAATCTTGATACTGGAAATGTATGCATTCTAAGTTGTTAACATATGCAGGAGGCTGGTCTCCTGGGGATAAACATTACCTAAATATCAGAATAATATGGTGCAGAATGACAGTCTCATTGCACCTCCAGGTGGGAGTACCAGGATAAATACAGGGCCGGGGAGCTGTGCCTCAAAGACAAGCCTTTCCCTTAGGATCTTACTAGTAAGATGAGGCTCCATTAAAAGTGGAGGAGGTAGATATGCATAGCTGGTCGTATCCTGTCTTGGCAATCGGATCTAATTTTATTTTAATTTAATGAGAATGCCTTCCACTTGCTCTCTGGATCAGGTGCAGGCCTTTTTGTGATTATGTGGTACTTATTATAACTGGGTTCACTTCAAAAGTTCTGTGCTTTTAGATACTTATTAGGTCTTACACCCAGGGTAAAACAGAGCCTGAAGAAGAGAGGAAACAGGGAGAGAGAGCACAGAACACACCACTGGCAAGTAGCATCAGGTATAAGTGGAAAAGTTGCTGGGAAAGGATCGGGTGAGATTTTATCTTGCCTTCAAGAAAAATGTTCTAGCCAAATATAGACCAAGTTGCCCCAAAATCTGCCCTGAGATATACAGGCAGATTGATAATAAAAATCCACTAGCAACATACAGGTCAAAGTGAATGTTGCAGCCAGATTGGTTATCACCAGAGATGCTGAGATAAAACAGAAAGAAGGGTGAGGAATTTAATTTCATCTCCTTAAAGTATATGACCCTTTGACCAAGATAAAATAAGAGGAAAAAAATCCCAAGCCATTGCATAGAAAGTTACGCATAAAGGAGATTTGTTTAAATTAAAGGCCAGTGTTGTCACAAGATAAAATGCCTATCTTGGTAATAAATACATGTAGATTGGAAACAGTATCAGAAAACATCATTCTGGAATAATGCCCTGAATGTGAAAAACCTAAAGGGTTTTAAAACTGAGTTTGAAACATTTTGGAAAGATTATATAGAAAATTCTCAGGGACAAAATGGAATTATTATATATTGCATGTGTTACTACCTCTGAAAGAGTAAGAAAAAGGGACTTTTATTTACTTTTCTGTAAGAGAATTCAAACATTATATTGATCTATGTGTCAGTTTCTGCTGCTTGTCTTTGGAGTAGAACAAAAGGCTCTTCCTGCCTCTTTCCTAATCTTTCCACTTCTTTCCTAACCCTGGGCTTGCAGGACGAAATGTCTTTGTATTTCTATTGACATTAAAACTGCCAGGTGTATTTCTAGTGTATACTCCTTATGCGTTCAGCATGAACGCCTTTGGCCAGAATTGCAGTCAACAGAGAATCTTTCCTTAAGTCAGTCTGGCAGGGACAACAGGTTTTTCCCACCATCTGCGAGTTTTCTTCAACAAATTCCTTCTTGTTGCAGATAACATTGACAACTCCCTTAATCTGTCCTGTTCTAGTCCTGTGACACTTAATTGCTACGGCTCTTGACCTCTTATTAAAATTCTTAAGCTAAATGATGTGGAAGCATCGTGTGCCACTGCAAATAGAGTAGATGCTTTATGGGCTTCTTCAGTAGCTGTCTGCCTGTTCCAGAGTTTTCTGGAGACTGGATTCATGCAGGTCTTTTCAGTTCTGTGTTTTTATATTGCAAATGGGAGCTGAGTTGCTTGTTCCTATTTGAGTTATTCTGCACACTGATGGCTCTTTTTTTTCCCTGCGAAGTACAAATTTCATCTTTGCTGAACACCATGGAAATGAAACAGACAGCAATATTTATCCCACCTAATTTTATGTGTTTGGATTTGTTTGATCCAGCTCTCCTTGACAAAACAGACCGAGAAAACTTAATCACTGGGAAGGCTTGAGGGAAGGATGTTGCAACAAAGCAAGTTTGATTTGGACATACAGCCTACCTTTTGGACATCTTGCATTTCTCAAGAAGGATGTCACCTAGTGAACCGACCATGCTTGATTAGTGACTCACCTCCTGCTTGAATTAGCTACCAGTATCCGCAAGGTTGTGAACTACTATTCTGAATCCCTCAAAATATTTGGACAATCAAATGGGAGATATTCAAAAACAGAATTAGAAGAGTAGTTAGTTCAGTGGTTAGCCAGAAACAAATAATGGATTTTAAAGGAGTTGATAGTTTAAGGAGTAAGAGAAGCAGAGATGAAATTACAGTGTGTTGCTGTTGTACCTATTTGATCCCTCTAGCTTTTCAGCTCTTCAACACAGATAAAATTCTGATGTTTTTTCAATAAAGCACGCAATTTAGCTAAAATTTGAACAAAATTGAGTTTGAATAGAGAATGTTACAGTGCTAAGGTCTGGGGTTGTCAAAGAGATGCATACTCTGGACTAGCTGTAAAATATTTTTCTCATCTGAATAAGATTGGATGAGATAAAAGCATTCCATCAGAGACATTACTGCTCTTGCCTGGGTAAAGGAAATCACTAGCTGTTGTTCTGGATCTCTGTTCTCCGTGGCAAGGGTGACCACAGGTCTCCTGTGGACAGGAGGCATTGGACTTTGAAGTAGTTCTGAGGAATCAGGCAGCCTCATGTCTTGCAGTTTCTCTACAGACCAAGGAAGAGTACAAAAAGAAAACCACCGAGGAAGAACCACCCAGCTTACATATATTCTTTGAGCAGGAAGAAAGTCAACTAGATCAAATTTTTTGCCAAATGTTAAAAATCACACTTTTTTAAAAAAGAAAAGGATTGCTTTCTAGTTTTTATTTGTTTACATTTATTTGTTCAAAACTATGATGTGGTTTTTTTCATATGACAGATGAAGTGACTCTTATCTGTACTCCAGAGTAAGTTGTCTGTTTGCTTTTACTAAGCAATTAATCTTCAATGCTATTTAATGAGAAGAAAAATGACAAAAAATACTTAGCATTAAATTAATTATCTTAAGTTACAAGGAAGAGAGAATTTAAAACTCAGTGTTCTTCAAACAGGAAAGCAAAATAAGGTGGAGCTGTATATGAAAACCCCACATTATACCAGTATAGAAATTAGGATTACAGAACTTAAAAGATATTTTCAATAGATATTAATCTTATTCATGCACTTAACTCCTAAAGAAAAAATAATAGTGTGAGAAGTGAGGATGTGAATTTATAGAAGATTCAAAAAAAAAAAGAAGGATGCTCTAGAATTGCATTTCATTAAAACCAGTTAACAATGCATTCCAGATTTAGTTTGTGAAACCTTAGGGAATTGTGTTCAAACTCCTGATGAGAAATTACACGTTGGAGAAGAAATATCCATGCAAAGTGCAACCATTCACTTGGTTTCTCTTCTAGTGGCATATCAAAACGAGTGCAAGGCCAGTCCGTCAGTTGTTCTTTATCATGACCCTTGCTTGAGAAAGTGCCGTGATCTCAGGATGATCTCAAAAATTTCATGATCCCAAAAATATTTTAAGCAATAGTGGATTAAAAGTAATACTGTAGCATTCCACAAAATATGTTTGGAGAGCTGTTCTCTTAGAGAGCATATGTTGTCATTTTTGCAAAGTCTAATGCCACTTATCTTCTGGAGTAATTTTTACTTTCTAGGAATGCAAGGACTGAGATCAGTGTCTTGACACTTACTAGAGCTGCATGAAGGTCCATGAAAGCATCCTTGGAATCTTCATGAACGTGTACCTCAAGAAGTCAATACTATCTATCCAAAATGCCTTAGACAAAATAGTTAAAAAGCACAAAGAAGACTGGAAAAAAGTTCCCCAAACTAGAAATCAGTAATAGACATTTTGAGGAAGAGAAGGAAGCAAAGCAACTTTGTGTTATGGCTGTGCAATTAATCAGGAGTTTACTGATCTTGTCAGAAAAACCTGTGAACTCGTCACAGAACTGGTGGTCAAAGAGCAACTTTAAAATACGCTTTTATTAATTCAAGCAAGCCAGATATATTTAGACAGGTAAGATTTTGCCAGCCAAAGTGCTGATATTGAAGAACTACAAATGCTTTCTTGTAAGCAAGGTAGTATAGGGAAATACTATTAGTTAATGGGTTCTAGTGGCAGACCCTAGGTCTTACGGGGGAAGTAATGGGATTGAATCCTGATCCCTCTGGACTGCATGTGAAATGACTGTCTTTCAGAGAAATGAGAGATGGCTGAACTTCCTTTAGTGCAGGAATAGACAAGATGACCTCTTGGGTCTCTGCATTGTATTTTTATAATTTTATATATCTCAGGTTGGGGTTTTTTTTGTTTGGTTGGAGGTTTTTTTTGTTTTGTTGGGTTTGTTTGTTTTGTTTTGGAGTTTGTTTTGTTTTGTTTTGTTTTACAAGAATTCCACTGGATTTTATGTGAACTTGCTCAGAATTTGGATATGATGTGATAATTTGGTAAGACAATAATAGGGTGGATATTCTGATACCAGGATGCTGTGAGTCTCAGCAGGGCTTTTTCAAAGTTTCCAACCACTGTTGCAATACCCGGCTATTTTTTTTCAAAATGTTGATGAACCTTTTGTGGCTGTGAGGTGTACATTGTCAGAGATGAAAAAGACATTTTACCCTCCAAAATTAAGATTTGTTTTCATAACTGATTAGGAAAAGTGGCAGTTATCATCATATGCATAACTTTTGGAAAGGCCTGAGGGACTCCTATGAACTTTACACAGTAATAGTAGCATGTCAGTAGAACACAACTTTCTAACCTAGCAGATGTCCACTATGATAATGAATTTTATTCAAACTGCCTCTAACTTCTCTCAAAATCTCCATTTTTGCTGGGAGCAACCCCCTTACTAGATATTTCCAGCTCTAGATGTAAGTCAGGCTACCTCTGCTGCATCTGGTGGCAAGCACAAGTAATTTATACAAACAAGAGCTAAAGAGAAAGGATGTTAAGATTTGCTAATGTAGTATCACAAGTTGCCAATCTCAGGCTCAGTACTACATTAGCTGATCTCTTTTGTAGATGAACAAGGCATAATTTTCCTTTCATAAGGTTCACATATTAGTTGGTACAAGTGGGTGCAGATGCATCAAGACACTAAAGGAACTAAAAATCCTTTAACGTCATTGTTGTTATTCAAAAAACTTATTTTTAATAGGGATTTTTATGAAACTCTTCTTAGAAAAGGAACAACCCCCAAAACCTTAGTATGTGTCTAGACATATATAAAATATATAAAGAAAAATATTGATGCAGAAAGGCTCTGTATAATGTCAGCTGTTATGCAAGATTATTTACAAACACTGCTCTACCCGGGATGATTAATAATATTATTTCCACATCTGGGCGGTGTTAATGCAAGAGTTAATTATTTGTTATAACTTTGATTAAACTGTTTATGAAGTTGGATTTTAATATCTGCTCTATGTCTTACAGTGTCTAGGTACATGACACTTTTATTGGTTTTAAAGATGATCTTGACCCACAGATGTAAAATCAGTTAGTGGTTTGTTCTCTCACTTTTACTCTAATGAGCCTGGTCAGTTCTGAGTAGGATAAAAAGGGATCTTGAATCTTGAAGAACTCCCTGACTTTAAAGAGTTTCTCCTACTGACCACTTATGTGAAGGTCAGGAGATGCTTTTTCACTGAGACATCATTGCATGGAGGCGTATCACAGAGACAAGAAAACCAAGAAAAGAAAAATCTACACAAATATTGTTTTTTTCTTCTTAGTGACTACTTTCAGCTGCACATTTAGCAGAACTGCCTTGTTGGGTGAATGATTCAAAGACACTGTTCTGAAAGCTCTACAGGGTATAGGAAACAAGTGTTTCGTTAGGGGTCTTTGGACTTTATTACTAGAAGACAGAACTTCTGAAAGTCCTGTTAACTGAATAGGCTATCTAGCAATTTACCTATAGCTCATGATGTTATAGAAAACATCAGTATAGTGACAGCTGCACTTAACTACACACACTGCTCAGCAAATATCCTCTGTTTTAAAGAGTGCCTTAAAAAGGATGTATTTTCTTCAAGTACTGTTTAACTCATTAATTCAACCACATATTTGCAAATAAAAATGGTAAAAATTTCGGTACCTTCCTATCTGAGGACAGCAGGAGTAAGGACATCCTACCAGGAGCAATGATATTTTGTTTGCAATTTCAGTTTTTAGATTTGGAGTTATGTGGACAACCAGTACGCTGGATGGCTGGAAAGAAGAGTGATCTCAGCTGGGGGACTGAGTCATTTAGCACACAGACAGTCACAAGGCCTAGAATAGCAGATGAAAGAGGACATTAATTCGAGATTAAATCTGTAGTACTGTGATCAAATCATCAGGGAGTGCACTTGTCTTTTACCCAACAATCAGAGGTAATAACAGAGCATTTAAAAACATATAGATATTTTTATAATCTCCTACTAGAATTAATTATTTCACTCCTTAGGGATTAACAAACTTTTCCTTGGCCGTCAAAGGTCAGTAGGCTAAGACTGCTTCTGACATGAGACAGTCCTGAGTCTGTCCTGTATCAAAGCTGCTGCTGTGTTAAGAACTAGCCAGACTATGCCAGCTGTTAGGTATTCTCAGCAGCAAAGCAACTGGAGTCTTGAAGGTGTGTGATCCAGGTTTGCATGCTGGCATGCCCAGTCTGCAGAACTTGGAGAGTTTTCACTCTTAAAGTGTATCAATCATGACCTTTCCTGCTCCCTTCAGGCCCACTGCATGAGTCTGTGGGACGGAAAATGTCTGGCGTCAGCCAAACTCTCTCCTGATGCCAAAATCCCAGAATTCAGATTCTTAGCAGATTCTGAAAGAGAAAGGAGGAATGGCAAAAAGCAAATATCCATAAAGGCAATGCACTTTAAAGGACTGCAGCTGGGAGTAGTCACTCTCTCTTTTAATTTCATGTGGCTGTTTATGTTCATATTAAAACTTCATGGGAGACTTTCAGGAGTCGTTCACAGTTACTGAGTTACGTGTTTCATAATCCTGGAGGCAAATAAGGAATGTGGAAGGCTTTATCCCCAGAGTAAGTCCTTTTGGAGGGCTCGGTAGTGGCAGGGTAGTCAGAAGCAGTATGGATGCAGTTACAGAAAGTTGCAGACGAGACGTGGGCCATGTGAGAATGGCAGTACAGCCTCAGAACACTGAGGCCACAGAAACAGCTTGAACTCTGGTGGTGTGGGCTGTGATGACAGAGCGCACTTCCATCCACCGTACCAGTGTCATAACAAGCCTTGGTGCAATCTGCTCTGTAGTTACACAGTCCACCTGGGAAAAAATAGTGTTGCAGAGGGAAAAAAGAGATGGCCTTCTTGGTATCTGCAGCATACACCTCAGTCTCAGAGTGGCAAGGCTTAGGAAGGAGCACAGGTCATTTCTCTGATTAAATTTTAACATCTGGGAAAAATTTGTCTCAGAGGTACCCAACCAAAAAAAGAATACTACATTTGAAGAAGCAGCCCCACTGGTCTTGATCTCTTCCAACCTCATGGAAACTGTTATCTTTGGGAAAAACACCTTCCTGAATGCATGTAATGATGAATAAATTTCCAGGGGCTCAATAGGTGAATACAGGAAGGCTGCAAATACTGACATCAGGCCTTTACTAAGTGACAGTCTTTTGCAGATGGGAAAAAGTTGGATAATCCCTTTAAACAGTTGTGTGTAATTTGATGTGGAAATAATGAAATATAGAAATGCCATGTAGTGGCCTAAATTAATTACCAGATTAGCTACCAAATGATACAGTTCTTGACTGACCCAAAAATATTGTAGACTCCTTCAATTCTAACTGAGAGTTCAGAATGATTAAAAATCAGCAGGTAGAAAGGGGCAAGAACACATTATACTGATAATCTGATGTATTTTGTCAAATACATATCACGATCCATTTTTATAGTTAGCAAGAACAAGGAAAACTTGGTTTCACAAGGAAAGAAAAAGCATTCTACAAATGCAGATGAATCATTCTGTCAGGCATCCCTGGGTTGGAATAGAAGAGCACCACAGAGTTCTGTGCTAAGCTGGGAAGAAAAAGGCAAAGTCTTGGGATTTCTCACTGAAAAAGACAGGGAAATTTGTACAAACACCGCTTTCTTCCTTCTTTTTCATTCAGATGAATGCTAAATTATCAAGTACAATTTTAATCACAACATGCAAGAACACATTGGATTGACCAAGATTCCACAATTTTCTCATAGGCACAGCCAGCAATCAGTGATGACAATGTCTTTGGCCAGTACTATTTAGCTTCTATCAATATTACTGTAACAAGGAGCAAAAGAAACAACTTCATCAAAGTCATTTGTCCAGATCAAGACCAGCATCCTTAACTGGAAACACCATCTTACCTCCTGCTGGTCAATGACTCGAACAGACGGTTGTGTGGCTCAGACTCCATATCCAGAAATATCTTCCAGGAAAACACTTCATGAACTCTGGAAAAAACCCTCTAGTTATCCAGACAGAAAAAGGAAACTAATTCAATCCTCAAACAAAGCAAAGCAGTACTTATTTCAAAATACCCTCAGAAGAAATTATAAGAAGGATTTTTGTGATACAGATTATTTGATCTAAGGTGGCCAAGCATAGGCACATTCTCATGTTGGGCTTGGGAATGAATATGTGTGAAAATACAATACATATTTTCAAAGTGAACTCCATCTAAAATGAATTACATTTTCATTATGTGAATGGCATTTAAAATACAAACTACATATTTTTAGAGAAATCTTATTTTAAATTCTAAGACTATAGTATAAGACTAGAGATATATGAATAATAAGTAGATTTTGGAGGTGTCTTCACTCTGCTAGAGCAGTATAAAAAGAGTTCAAATGTGGATGAGAACCAAGGATCCTGCTTTGTTGAATTGGCAGCATTCCTAAATATGTCTGTGGCACAGTGAGCGAAGTAAAGTTAACACGGTTTAACACATTGCAGTGGGTCTAGTAAATTCAGATTTTATTCTGAAACATGTAAAAGATGGTATTTTTTCCTTCTTGGACAACTCTATTTCAGAATCATGTTGAATTAATTTTTTAACAAAGTTAAAAACTTGGGGTTTTAACAAGATTTATTAGTGGCCACTGCAGCTACAAATGTGTCCTGGTTTTGGCTGGGATAAAGTTCATTTTCTTCCTAGTAGCTGGTACAGTTTTGTGTTTTGGGTTTAGTATGCAAATGATGTTGATAACACACTGATTGTTTAGTTGTTGCTAAGCAGGGCAAGTCAAAGACTTTCCAGTTTCCCATGCTCTGCCGGTGAGCAGGTGCACAAGAAGCCAGGAGGAGGAATGGCCAGGACAGCTGACCTGAACTGGTCAAAGGGATATTCCACACCAGAGTGTCATGCTTAGTGTATAAACTGGGGGGAGTTGGCTGCAAGGGGCCAGTCCCAGCTTAGGGATGGGCTGGGCATTTGTCAGCAGCTGGTGAGCAACTGTAGTGAGCATCACTTCTCTGTCTGGGGTTTTATTCCTCTTTCCTTTCTTGTTATCTTCCTTTTCATGGCTATTATTGTTTATTATTATTATTTACTTTATTTAAATTGTTCAACTGTTCTTCTCTCAACAGGTTTTAACTTTTCCTGGTTCTCCTCCCCATCCCATCTGTAGGCCGGGGAGTGGAGTGAACAGCAGCGGTGCGGTGCTTAGTTGCCATCTGGGGTTAATGTAACCTTAGATACCGGTAAATCGAAGACAGAATAAAGTCACTGTGTTGTAAATCAGCTATTTAATTCATTACAAGTCATAGAGGTGTTGAAAAATCCTTGTTTGATTTGGCACGAGGTGTGGCTGATGACTGAAAATCTAGAAACTGAAAATCCAGGAAAAAAAGAAGTTCAAGAAGCACTTTGGTAGTTTTTCTAGAAGGAAAGAGGACTGAAAAATATGCAGGTGAGATAAAAGGTTTAAGCCAGTCTAATTAAGAAAGTATGATGCTTTTGATTCACTTTCTTATTGCTAAAATATAAGCTTAAGTTTTTCCCCCATTTTTAAAATTCCTTTCAGTTAATAGCATTGCCTTTGCAAAATTACTTGAAATCATGATTTATTATTGTTTAATTGTGAAGATTACTTTATTTTACATGCTCCTGAAGAGCTCCTAAATTTTTTTCTTGTGTCATGCATTAAACATCTAAAATTGCAACCAGGAAAATGTGTATCTCTGATTACCACTAATTTTAATGGAATATTAAAGTGCTTTAATTTATTGTCTTTCAAGCCCTTCCAACAGACAATCCTCTATCTCCTGAAATGCCTGTTTGCTTTACAGAAGACTCATAACAAAATAATAATATTAATTATCATATTGGAGTGTTGTGGAGTAATCTCTATCACTAGATTTTTTTTTTTTTTAGACTGATACAGGCAAACATGTATGAAGACACAGGTACAGGAAGCACTGCATTAAGCAAGGGGATGGATCTGATCCCCTCTTGAGGCATTCCAGTCCTTTCCAGTTCCGTGGCTTACTGAAGAGATAGTTCAAACATCTTAGTGACCCTGGAGCAAGCATGTTATTGAGGCATTAATCTGTTGTACTTTCTACC
This sequence comes from Callaeas wilsoni, assembly GCA_013398955.1. Lineage (NCBI taxonomy): Eukaryota > Metazoa > Chordata > Aves > Passeriformes > Callaeidae > Callaeas > Callaeas wilsoni. The sequence continues at coordinate 30,225 of VWPU01002149.1, read as the reverse complement.
CTAAGAAAAACTGCCCCAGTAAGAAACTTGGCTACAGCTTCTGACTCCTCATCAACCTACAGGTGACGTTTATTACATTTCAGGCTGAGTTTTCTGGTTTCATTTAAGAATGAAACACACCTGCAATCTGGAATGATGTTACAATATTTTCTCATTTGTCTTTAAATATATTCCCCTATGAGAACAACAGTGATTTCTCTCACTCAAAAAACCCCACAAAACAAAACAAAAACAAAAACAAAAACAAATCCAAAACAACCTCCGCCAAAAAAACCAACCCCCCCCCCAAACCAACAAAAAATCCAAACCAAAAAACCCCTCAAATAAGTTTTAGTGTTTTCTTGTCTCCTGTGGCTTAGTCAAGATTATAATTCACTTAACCTTTTCTTAATGATGCAGAAGAAAACATTCATGAAATTTTCATTTTTGGCAGAATATTTGAAGTTACAGTTTCATAAATGTCCAAAATGAGTACTTTTCTCTTAAATTCCTGAAGCATAAAGCATCCTTAGACAGATCCATTCAGCAAAACCCATGCTCCTGTGAGGTTTCATGACCTTCCAGCCCTTCAGAAGGCTGCCCTGTTTGGTGTGTACTTCCTGTGTGGGCAAGGTGAAAGGGTGTATAAAGGGAGGCATGTCACCCACACTTGATATTACAGCTCATCTACTTCGTTTTCATCTGTGCAAATTCTACCCACTTAGATAATTGCTACATATACACCCACTCGACTGCTTGCAATAGAAAGAATGCTGTTATTACAGTATTTAACTGAAGTAATAACTAGAGCAAAGTCGTCCAACCTCTTGACAATCCAGACCTAAATTAGATTACAATGTTTATTTTGGGATTTGATGGTGAGTGCTGTTTGTAATGCTTGAAGTGGTGCACAATCAATCAGGAGAAATGGGACCATCAAATAGAGTATTCTGAAGGGAAGACCTGAGTCCAGCCATGGGATGAGCCTTACAACCCTACATAATGGAAGATGTCTAATGAGATAAGGCCATACTCTACTGTATCTATATGTATGTGAGTTTAGAAAATAACCATGTATTCAGGTGCATGCAATAGTTAATAGCCGTACTATTTGCATATGTGTCTCTCAGTAACAGCAACACAGGGCAAGTACATTAAATACACTTCAGTCCTGCTAAAAGATGTACACTTACAGCCATCACTAGTATTTTGACTGCTCACACCACATTGGGCTTGGTTCATTCTGCTCAGAATGGCACTGATCTATCAGAGAAACTATGTATGCGTGGTTTTGCTGAGGTACCGTGGGTGTTGCAACCCCGGAAATAGTGTGCAACTAATGCAAACATTTCTGAACCTCTGTTTGCATTTGGGATAAATTGTTTCTTCCTCCCTCTTCTCTGGTCTTTATGACAGCAGGTTGTGCGTGACACGATTGTTATGGTCTAGAGGCAAATTTTAAGTATTTCTAGCCTTTGAACCATACGTTGCTCTTGGTTACATTACTGCTTATTTAGCCCTTGAGCCATTGACTCAAAGGCTAAATAGTCCACTGTGAGACTGGGCTGAATGGAGGGAAATCACCAGTTATATTTCTGACCTGAATCTTGGCTGACCTACTATGAAGCATAAAAAATGTAGTGTATTTATGTTCAGAAAAGTGTCACCTTTTAATACCTAAATATCTAAATGGCAGGGGAGTTGTAACTAGATGATCTTTAAGGTCCCTTCCAACCCAAAACATTCTGTGACTCTATGATCTGCAAGACTCTGTCCTCTCTATGCTATATTTTTCTCAATATATAGCATTAATCAGACTAAATCAGAGTAAAATGATAATTAAACAGAAAGACTCATCCTGTTTCCCCTGCCTCTAGGCACATAAACAGCACAAGACTAACAGTGCAGGCAATGAAATTTTATGGCAACTGCTGAATTCCAGCAGACTAGAGGGAAAGGGAAGTGCAAGGGCGTAGTGAAGGCTGTGCGAAGGAAGGATGGGAATTGTGAAACATCAGTGGGGTTTTACAGATATGAGAGTGGGTAAGAAGCTGGGGAACAGCCTTTTTTTTCAAACAAGCCATGATGTGTAAAGAGCTGGGAATGACAATGGCATTTCCAGATAATGAGGCTGTGGAGATTCAATAGTTTGGGTCAATGAAAGGATGCTGGGAAGGGTGCACCTAACCACAGAAGGGAGCTTTCTTCGGTGACACTGATAAACTGGGCAAAGAAACTAGGAACCAAGGTGATGGAGACAAGGCTGGGTTTGTTCAAGTGAGATGGCTTAATGTTGAGAATAGAAAAAGAGATGCAGAAAGAGAGAGAATCTCAGCCTAAGAACTGGTGCTGGAAAAGAAATAGGGAGTAAGAATAATGCAGACTGAAATTAGGTAAGAAAGGGAAGGCAGGAAAAATATATGAACATCAGTAGAGTGCACATATTTGAAAAAGAATGCAGAGGACACTTTCAAAATATTAAGGTGTATATAGAAAAGAGAGATAATACCTGCTAGAGACCATGTTTTCTTATGAATTGGATAAGACCCAAAAATTCCTGATGATTTGTCACATCTCTACTATCAGCAAACGATGTGCTGAAAACCATGGATGACAAGAAGGCAGGATGGAAACCTGTGGTATAGTGAAGGGATACCCTTCTGTCAAGCGGCAGCCTCCAGCTACAGTGGTTAGGGGGTCTCCAGCCCTGCAGGCTGACGCCGCTGTCACTGCCAGTAGTTAGATGCTGAATCTGGGGCCAGCTGGCCCACACTGACAGCTGTAGAAGAGAAGAATGAAACTGAAGATATGAGAAAGAAATGGGGAGAGTTGTGCAGCAAAGTAGCCTTGGCTCTCATGATCTTGCATATGTAAGAGGGATGGCTTACACACATACTGGATGAAGGAGCTTTTCCTGAAGCTAGGAGTAAGAACTCTGTGCTGTTCCTCAGATTAACATCTGCTTCAAGGCAAATGAACTGAGTTCGTTTTTAGACCACTAAATCTTAATGTCAAGTGACTTCGTGTTTTTCTCCGGGACAGCAGTGATATTTGCAGGCACAGGCTAAGGTCGAGTCTTGGCAGAATTTGGTTTGATTCTGCTGATTTTACATAGGCAAAAACAGAATAAATTTTCTCACTTAATGTCTGGATTCCCCAGCCTGAGCAATATAGTTTCTTACACCATCTACAGTCAGCAAATTCCATCTATATAACAGCTTTCCAAGAATTTTATTGGGGGGTGTTTCCTTCAGGATCTAAGGGAAAAGCTCATTTTCATCATCTTCATCAGTGAAACATCTCTCCAAGAAAATAAAAACTAATTACTCTTTGCCTTGGCAGCCACCTCTAAAGCTTCCAAGCCTGTCTGCAAATAATCCCACATCTGTGGTACTATCTTGATTCCCACATTTTAGCATCAGTGATTGATATGTTTAGAATGTCAATGTTAAAAAAACCCCACAAACGTTCAAGTTCAGTTTACTGAGACCTCCAAGAGTCATCTCTTCCTATCACTCTGCAGCATTACTGGCTGAAATAGGATCCAATCCTAAGAATTCACAAAGGCCACCATTGCTCCAAAATGGGGTCAGTAGCAATTGCTAATGCTGTCTATGTTCTGGCATATATGCTCAAGCAAGTATTGAGAGACAGCAGGCAAGACTGAGGCAAATTTTTGGAACCAAGTAATCAGTTTCTTTTAGTAAGAAACTTTATAGCCTCAAAACACAAGTTGTCATTTTATGTTAAGCATAGAATCACAATAATTTAGGGCAGAAAAGACCTTTATGATCTAGTCCAAGCATTAACCTAACACTGTCTAGTCCACCACTGAACCATGTCCCTATGGACCACATTTACTTGTCTTTTAAATACTTCCAGGATTGCTCCAGGGATGGTGACTCAACCACTGCCCTGGGCAGCCTTTTCCAATGCCTAACAAACCTTTCAGTGAAGAATTTTTTCCTAATATCCAATCTAAACCTCCCCTGGTGTAACTTGATACCATCTCATCTTGCTTGTTGCTTGGGAGAAGAGGGATCACATGACTCGAGGTGTGGCCTCTCTAGTGCTGAGTACCGGGGAACAATCGCTGCCCTGGTCCTGCTGGCCACACGATTTCTGATGCAGCAAGGCAGGATGCCACTGGCCTTCTTGGCCACCTGGGCACACACTGGCTGATGTTCAGCTGGCTGCTGACCAGCATCTCCAGCTCCTTTTGCACTGGGCATCTTTCCAGCCTCTCTGCCCCCAGCCTGCAGAGACGCGATGGGGTTGTTGTGACCCAATGGCAGGACCCAGCACTTGGCTTTGTCAAACGTCATAAGATTGGCCTAGGCCCATCGATCCAGCCAGTCCAGATCCCTCTACAGAGCCTTCCAACTATCCAGCAGATCAACACTCCTGCCCAACTTAGTGTCGTCTGTGAACTGACTGAAGGTGCACTCAGCCCCCTTATCCAGGTCATCCTGGATAAGATATCAAAAAAGATATCAAAAGGTATCAAAAATAAGGATATAAAAAGATATCAAAAAGGACAGGCCCCAGTACTGAGCCCTGGGGAACACCACTTGTGACCAGCTACTAACAGGATTAATCATTCTATGTTCTACAGGAATCATCCTTGATGAAGGTGAGCCAGCGCTCAGCACAACTCACCTGCGGTGTCATGCAAGCAACACCAGACTGGGACTGCCAAATTCTGTAACCTATTTATTTTCAACTTTCAAATAGCAGTAGAAACTCTATTACTTCTCTTGTAAACAAATTCATAACTTCAGTTTTTATTGCTGGAAAACTTACTGGAATATAAAATATGCCAAAGTTATACTGCCATTAATTCTCATTTTTTCTGTGCTTTGACCGACCTTTAACTGAGATACTTTTTTTACCTTCTTAGTCCCAAAATTATTTAACAGCAACAGGTATATCCCATTTTAAATTTCATTTTGATAGGTTAAAAAAAGCCACATGCCTCTGCCTCATTCTTTGTCCTCTTTTCTGTCCTTGTTTCAATCTAAGTTGATCTATGTAAACAAGGAAGAAATAGAATTAAATAAAATATTTATAGCTGAGAAGATCTCACCCATGCCTTCAATGTTAGCTGTAACACTTCACTAATCCTACCCAGAACTTTGTGAGATAAACCCTAAGGTTATATTTACCTTTCCCATAGCTTCATGCCATTGGAAGGACTGCCGCGCAACATTAACAATTAGAAAAGGAAATGAGTTTACCATTTCTCCACATCTTGAACTCCTGTTTTCTTAACACACATTGGTCTGGAACGCACTAGGTAGTGTGGAATACAGGAGACTCCTAATTATTCTTAATTTCTCAAATATAAGTGTTAAATTTGCTATTCTTCAGTCACACAGTATTCTAAACTCCACAAACCTACTAGAAATTCCTTACTACTGGGCCTGGAATTACATCTGCTAGACATTGTTCTTGCATAGATTGAGAAAACTATCTGGTTCTGTTCTTACCATGTCTGAACCTTGATTTTTCATTCCTGTTTTATTATTTCTCCTCCTTCATCTTTATGATCAATCTGCCAACGCTCCATCTCATTACCTTAATTCAAAATTAGAGCAAAGTACTTTTTCAGCCCTATTAATTTTTTATATCTATCTCACCTTGGTTGCTACTTTTATTTTTAGCTGAAGTTTAACATATGCTTCTGATTCACATGACACAGTTTATTATACCAATCAGTTCCTTTTGCTCCATTTCTCATAGAATCTTTATAGTCATGATAATACACATTGTACACTAGGTATCTGTAGGAATTTTGGAAACTTTCTAAATTTTTTGACCATTATTTCACCTAAAAATTCCAGGCTGTTGAAATTTTGCATCTCTTTGTAATATTTTCCCACTCCTTGAGATCCAAATGCTTAAATTTTGATTTCATGTAATGACATGGATTCCTCAGAGTAGTTTTTTCTGTCATTAGAAATCTCCCTTCATATGCAAATCTGCTGATAGAAGCCCATATCAGATTCTTTAAGATACTCTGAAAAAGCCTCATACCACTTTTTCTTCAAGATGACTCTCAAGAAAAAAAATGAGAAGGAAAAGCAAAGATAGCAATGCAATTTTTTTCCCCACACAATGCTACTCAGTACTTTTTATTCCAATGTGTTTTTCAATATCCATCTTGTCATGTTGCTGTTTCATTCTAGTTCTGTTCTGTTCTGCAGTAGTAGTTTTAGTTCTTGCATTTCCATCCAGACTCTTTGAATGATAGTACACCATCATGCAAACACAAGGAAACAAAAAACATGCATACAAAACAAAATCGTTTCAGCTACATTTGGTGTTGGCTGGTAAGTGTTATGCGTAACATTTTTTCTCTCTGCACTGATCATCTAAATGTACTTTTGCTGCTTAAATTCTTTCTATCTGCATTTTATCATACTCTCTAATAGCAAAAGCATTTTTCCAATGATTTGCTGCTTCGTGCTAGGCAAGGAATATCGAGTTTTTTCTTCCCCCACAAGAAAAGCTGTCATTGAACAAATCTGTCTTGTGCCATAAAAGCCAGAAGCCAACAGAAAAGCATCACTGGTGGATGATTTTTTTGCAGGTTTGTGTCTACTTTCCCTGGACCACAGCTACAGCACCGCACACGTTGGGAAGAAATGTACTGCAGTCATGCATTTTACTTCTTGGGAGCCAATTTCTTGTTCTGCATCTCATCAAATCAATGAAATTCAATTACCTGCCTTAAACAGGTTGGATTAACCATTTTCTGAACTTCAAAACTGATACCCATTGGTCGTATCAGTCTAAATAAGACCTCCACCATAAAGAATATGGTGAACAACAGTACAACGTAAGGGTATTTATTATATTTCAGATCTCCTCTGCTGAATTTAGCCATATTAGCATGTTCTATCTGTGTTCTGCTTTAACTGTATCCCAAGTCTCTTAACCTTTTAAAAGAGGTTATTTCGTTTTTAAAAACAGTGCATTTTCTCAACTCAGCAGTCAATGACACTGCCGGAAAGTTTCCTTAATCACCGTAGACATGAACTGACTGGAAGCACGTCCCAGGGAGCCTTCTTTCTTCCAAGAAGGGAAGGGCGCGGAAGGCTCCGCGGGTCACCTGTTTCCCTGCGATGGGAAGCAGCACCTCGATCCCAGCGCACCCAGGCGGGGCTCCCGGCGCCCGTCCGGGGATTTTTATCGTTGAAGGATGAAATGGAGATCAGGGCGCGGAGCCTGCTGTGTCTGGCAGGCGCAGCCCCGCCTCCTCGTGCGGGGTGCGGGGGCGGCGGTGCGCTTATCCCGGGACGGGGCTCAGCTGCGGGGACTGGGACGGCGCCGCCGCCGCGGGCAGGTGAGCGGGGAGGGGGGTCGGAATGGAATGGAATGGAATGGAATGGAATGGAATGGAATGGAATGTGGCGGGGGGAGGCTGTGCCGCCCCAAAGGGGGGCCGGCGCCGAGGGAAGGTTCGGCCGCGTTCCAGCACTCCCGTGCTTCAGCAACGATCTGCTCTTAGGCGCCCTTAGCGCCTGACATTGAGGAAAACCCCGAGTCTTCGCAGCGTTGACGTTTGGAAATGTTAAATGGCATGTCCAGGTGAAGAAAAGGGATAAATGTAGGTGTTGGGCGCTTGCTGTATTTTACTTGTGCCCGAGCAGGACAGGTACCAGCTCTGAATCCAGATGCTGCTCCTTGTACACTCTCTTCATACACCCGACCATGTGTGCTCACAGGTCAAAAAGCCAGCCATATCCTGGGCTGGATCCTAAGAAGTGTGGCCAGCAGGGTGAGGGAGGTGATTCTGCTCCTCCACTCTGCTCCAGGTGTGAGCCATCACCTGGAGTGCTGATGCAGCTCTGGAGTTCTCAGCATAGTGAAAGACATGGACCTGTTGGAACAAGTACAGAGAAGGATCACAAAGATGATCAGAGGACTCTCTTGCGAAGACAGGCTGAGAGAATTGGGATTGTTTAGCCTGATGAAGAGAAAGCCCCAGGGAGATCTCGTTTCAGTCTTTTAGTGTGTGAAGAGGACTTATGAGAGGGCTGGAGAGGGGCTTTCTACACAGGCATGTAACCAGCAGGACAAGAGGGAATGGCTTTAAACTGAAAGAGGGCAGTTTAGATTAAATATCAGGAAGAAATTTACTGTGAGAATGATGAGATACTGGAACAGGTTTCTCAGAGCAGTTGTGGATGCCCCATCACTGGCAGTGTTGAAGGTCAGGTTGATTGGGCTTTGAGCAACCTGGTCTAGTAGAGGATATCACTGCCCATGGTGAGGGTGTTGGAACCATATACTCTTTAAGGTCCCTTCCAACCCAAACCATTCTGTGATTTTATTACTCTTCTAATTCTTACCGGCCACATTTCTGGCAACCAAGCTGAGCAGGGATGCTTGGCCAGGGATAGTACCTGATTTCCACATGCTCAATCAAACCCAAATGGGAATTCAGTTTTCATATTTGTTGAGGCTGTAAATGGGAAACAATGTTCTGGGTTTAGTATCCTCAGTGTATGAAAAAGGTGGAATGGCTGCAAAAATCTGGTAGACTGAGCACTGTAATTGCTGATAGTTTCTGTCTGGAAGGGATAGACCCTTCATTCTTTGAGTGGATGTGCTACAAGTGGGGGAAGCTCTACAAACACAAGAGGGTACAAGATGGGTGGATTTATGGAGATAAATAAAGTGGGTGGTGGCAGGGTGAGACCACCAGGAGAGTTATTTTCCATGGAACAGCCACAAAACCTCCAGGAAGTATAAAACTGGAATTTCATTTACATTGAAAAGCAAGAGGCAGAATTGTAACTGTTAGATGACGCCCCTCATGAAACAAACAATTGAATTTGACCAAACAGTAGAAGCCTGCCACAAGAAAGCAAGTGTCAAAAAATTCTCTCTCCAAGAGTCTGCAATTACTTTACACTTGCTTCTCTGTAAAGCATCTTCTCACTATATTCTAAACTTATTGCCGAGAGCAAACTAGTGAGCAGCAGGACCAAGATTATGACTCTTCAGTCATGGTTGAAAGCCAGCTACAAGGTTTTAATTTTTATGTAATAGGTCTCTTGTGACAGCTTTGTTCTTCCCTGGGATTATAGTGTTGGTAAGATTATCCTTATCAGCAAATGATGCTTCAGCAAGATCTTAGGATCTGAATGACTTGTAGTACAGGAGACTTTTGTTGAAAGGGGAGCTCCTCTCTAAGTAGGGAGACAGTAGTTCTGTCTTTCTCTGACATCACCTGTAATTTGACATTGTAGATACAGCGATTACTCTGGAATTCGATATGCTTTGTAGGTGGAGCCCAAAAAATACCTCACGTCAACACACATGTTGTTCTCTATAAGAACAATGAAATCACTCAGAACAGTAGCTTCAAGTCCATCACTAGATAAGATGAGAAAAATGTAGACAATTTAAAAAATGTTTGGGTTTTTTGTTAAATAATACAACACTATACCCACTTGTTAACCTTTTAGAGGATTTTAAGTATTGAAGCACATTGGAGCTGCTCCTGGCTCAGGTTTGATAAAAGCAGGAGAGAAATTTCTCTCTGAAATTTGACATTTGAGGCAAACCAAAGCCATTATAAGTAAATGTGTTGTGGTAACACTCCTGCATTGTCTCCTACTGCATAATCAAGGAGGTTGTTAGTAACAGGCTTGCAGTAGGCACTCATATAGTTGTAATAATTTCCTATATGGTGTTAGAAAGAAAGAATGCTTCAAAATTCTAATTGTGGTTTCAGCAGGGGACTGGTGAGACATAGCCAACAGAATATGGAAAAATAGAAGTCCTCTCCTGTTGTAGCCCTTTGATGTTATACTGACAGTAGAGGGATGCATTTACCATGTTGGACTCGCATCATATGGTCCAAATACCAGGGTCCAGGTTTCAGTGATCGGAATTCCTTCTTTTCTTATGAACTATTGGAGGTAGTGTGCAATTGAACTGTGAGAGCAGAAACTGAACCATGGTTGAGTACCCAATTTCCAGAAAAAGCCATGCTGCTTCTACTTTTTCCTCAATCAGTCAATCATTTATTCTTTTTCTACCCTTGGATTCAGCTGGAATGATGTTGAATTAGCTTGTATCCCACCCACCCAGCTAACTGATGGAAGGTGAACTCACTCTGTGTCTACCCAACTATTTTCAGATGTCTTCAGTCAAATCTGTTTTATAGGTTTTTAAAAAAATACGATTTTGCACATTGGTGCATTTTACTTTCCTTTTAAAGCCTTTTTCCAGTGTCTATAATGAACTTAAAATCAGAAATGAATAAGTTAAGATGTTAATTTATACTGCAGTCTGTGAGCTAACAAAGTTAAGGGTAGTGGTTTTCCAGCCAGCAAGTAATTTTCTGCTACATAAAAATTGGGTTGGAGGAAGAGGAATCAGTGGAATGTTACATTGTTAAAACTGATCAATGTAAGCATCCTATTAATACTAGAAGAAAACTATGAAAATGCTGAATAATGTGGACAGATCCAGTTCTCATTTGGTAGAGATTTCACCACTGATGGACATTTTCTTGTCATGCTAGTTGATGACTTAATTCGTTGCATATGTGCTCCATTTAAGAGGTTTATTTTTTAATAAAAATGTCAAGTGGTATTGCCAATATACTTGCATAATACCTGTGTGCCAACCTAAATTTGGGCTGTTCCCAAGAGTGATTTTGCTTGTGTCAGCATTTTCACTGGCATCCCTTTAGCAGGGAGCCAGGTGATCCTGTTGGAGATCAGGCTGGGGCTAAGAACATAGAGTGAAGGACAACTTTAAAGTAGCAGCTCCTGTGTGGCTTAAAGTGACTCTTTAAGAAGCCCCTGTTACAACTATATGTGCATCAAACCTGTGCAAGCTATTAAACCTCTAATTTCTTCAAAGAATGGAGGTGAATTTGTTTACAAGGTCTGTTTCCCACAAAATTAGAGTAAGTGGCATCAGTTAGCTTCATCACTTACCAGCTTCTCAGTTATCTTGCCAGAAGTTTATCTGGCTGTTGAGTCTGCAATTACTCGTGCTTGGGGACTTTGGAATAATCTTAAATCTTGTTGGTAGATTATACGATCTCTTGTTCATCAGTGATCTGCATATCCAAATTAATCCCCATATCATATAGGGGTTATTATTGATGCACTTGCTATCGATACGGACATTTTATCTGTGATTTTAAGACACTTTTGGTACTGGCTGTAGTAGTTTGTGTTCCAGATCTGAACCCCCCATAACAATACAAAATCTTCACCCTATGTTGCAGACTGAATGAGTTATTCCAAGTACTGCTCAGGATTTCTGATTCAGCAGCCTGAGGCAAGCCCCCTTAACGTGGCCTTCTCCTGGGCTCTGTCAGCACAGTATGCTTTCCACACATTGAGGATTTGTAGTCCTTGCACTTATCAGGACTTTATAAACAATAACTTACTATATGGTAGCACCACACCATCAATTTTATCCTTCTTAAACACTGTCTAAACAGATATTTTAATATCTGAATCATGCAGACTATTCCTTTTTTTCTTTCATGTTATTGATAAAATCTCTTTTCAGTGAAAATGTCCAGATCTTCCTATATCCTAGTCAGGCATCAGTCATCAGGATATAAACAATTCTATATTAATTCTTGTGACTTTTTGTCATACTGATTTCATTTGTTTGTACCATGTTGAGCATCTTTTAACACAGTGCTTGCTTTGTTTTTGTTTACTATCCTTCCAGCTTGTGCTTTACCTGTGAAAATGCCTTTATCTCAAACCGAGGGTTTTTGCACTTTTAATCTTCTTATTCTCTCACCCATCTCACTGCAGTGGGGAGCGAGTGAGCGGCTTTGTGGCGCTCAGCTGCCTACTGGGGTTAAACCAAGTGGTCCTTTTTGATGTCCAATGTGGAGCTCAAAGGGTTTGAGATAAGGACACATTTCATTGGTGTGTGTGAGACCAAATTTATAGCTACTGCAGCTACTCTTTCTGCAAAACTTGCCACAGGGCTTGCTTGCCTTGATGCATGTTACACTCTAGTGCTCGTTCATGGCTGCTTTCCACTTTTTCTGTTTGCTGTACTCCGTGTCATCCGTAATTCTGAAGAGAGCTGTGCTGTACACCAGTCCACCCCTGTCTTCTACCCAAGGCCTCAAAGAAGGAAAACAGAAGTGTACAGCAGATTTGCTCATATAAGTACAGTGTGTTTGCTCACATAAGTACGCAGCTGAAGACATAAAGTCAGAGAAGTCTGAGCTTTCTGATTTTTATGATCCTGGCACTGATTTTGGCACTTACGATTCGTTTCTTGTAGGTACTTGTTCTGGTGCTGGAGTGGAAAAATCTACTCGTTAAACAAGTAGCAACCTGATAGCGGCAAAGAAAATCTGTATTCAGTTATGGATGACTGAACTGGATTGCAGTGTTTAAATCTCTGGCTAATGTTCAAGAATCTTAAAAGCAGCCAGCGGTGCTGGAGTGCTCTTGCATTCCAGTGTAACCCCTACCTGTTGTCAGGCAGGGTCAGCTGTAGGAATGGACAAACTAGGGACTTGCATGTGGAAAACATATCAGTAGGGCCATGGAGCTTTCCTGGCCTTTGCTAGGGCTGGAAGATCTGAAAGAATGGTGTGTTGTATGGATGAGGGTTGAAAAGTTGCTTTTCCCAGTGCTAACAGCAATACCAAGTGCTGTCCCAGGCACCTCCAGGCCTTGTGAAGAAGCCATGACTGCCTTGGTTTTTCTCGCTGGCCCTTCAGCTGCTCACTCTGCTGTCTGATCCCCTTACTGCCAAAGTGAGAGGGAGAAGAAGCCCAGGCTGAACTCTCTACAGACAGGGAGAGCCCACACCTCTGGCAGCAGTCTCCTTGACTAATGCTGCTAAAAATACTATCCACTTACCTTCTTTTGAGAGAAATCATCTGATCAGCCATGTTGCAGGGATTCTGAGACTTTGTTGAACTCCAGCCCTTCTCATTTCAGCCCTTGTTCCATAAATACATGTATAATCTCATAGCCAGCAGCTATTTTAGCATGACGGAGAGACATAAAATGTTTGAATCTGTGCTGTACCATAATAAGCATCAGGTATATTTACAGAAACCTTTTTTCCTAAATTGAGAAATGACAGTTGATTTTTTATTTTCTTTCTTCTCCGTGCAGGACATGATAGGTAGAAAAGACTCCTGTGCTTCAGGACAGATATCAATGACCAACCTCAGCTGCCTTGTCTATGCACTGGAAGAATGGACTGTTGTGGAGTTCCTGAAGAAATACCTTTTTCATGTGATCATTGCCTCACTCACAATTAGTGCAGTATTAGTTTTTTTTATAGTTCCTTTAACAATCGTCTTTTTCATTTACCTTACTAATATTTTGCTTTTAATATATCAGAGGAACAATGAGGTAAAAGCAGATCCCTTGAGTGATGTTTGGGATAGTGTAAGGAAAACTATAGCAAGCTTTTGGGATATATATGCAAGAATATGGCATGGTAAGTATGACATGACTTGTCCAAAGCTTTGAATTACAGTAAGTGGTAAATACACAGAAGTTTTAATTTTGATTTTTTTCTCCCAAATGAATGCAAATAAGTTACAGTTGTTATACTTTGTATCACTTCTTTGAACATCCTGTAGTATAAAACTTTCTCCACAGCTTCCTAGGACTCTGCCTACTCCAATCTCATCCAAATGGCTCACAACAGCAGTTGTAGCAGGGATGGAAATCAAGGTGGAACAGAGCTCTTAGTTGGCAAAAGCTGTGTCTTTCCCAAGCCTTTATATACATTCGCCTTCTAGTCTGGCTCCACCTGAAACCTAAACCAAGTGTAGGAAGAGTCATGACAAGGATTCATAGAAGTGCATGTCTGTGAGGAAATTCCCTCCCACTGTGAAGTAAATACACTTATCTCTTGTGGAGAGAATCTCTCTTTGGGATTCTTACAGATTATGGTTTCAATTTAAACATCTCACCTTTTTAAAAAGAGAAATACTTTATTATGGAAAATCCCAAACTCTTCATTCTCCTTGACAACAGAATGGAGATTCATACTTCCAGATTTCAGGAAAGTATCCAGACTGTTTGCCTCTAGTTCTAAAAATGAAGCATTTTCACACTAGTTACTAATTTAAAAAAAAATATATTATTATTTTACTCTTTACAAAATATTCCTAATGGGAAATAATTACTTTAGTTCCCTCACTGGGGAAAATGTCAGGTTCAGGTCTGATTTAGTGATTAAACTGACTAATAAATAGTGCAGTGATAAGCTCTGGTGTTTGAGGGACTTTCTCTCTGCTACTGACCAAAAGTTCCATCCAGAACTGAATTATTTCAAAAGCTACTACAGATGCTTTCATGACTCTCTGAAGGTCATTTAACACAGGACAAAAAGTCCTGTGTTAAAAAGTTTTCTTTAAACTGCCAGATGATTTACAGATATCGTTGTCAGTGTATTGCTTTCCATCCCAAACAGGTTATGAGCTTCATGGTGTGGAAAACCTCCCAGAAGGACCAGGCATTCTTGTGTATTACCATGGAGCTATTCCTATAGACTACCTTTACTTTTTGTCCAGGCTGTTTCTCTGGAAGAAAAGACTTTGCCTGTCAGTAGCTGATCATTTTGTGTTTCGTTTACCAGGTAAGAACATGTTCTCTTGGATTTAAGCTTCCTGGATTCACCTAACCTGTCCTGGTTTTGGTGAACTTTACATTTACTATACTTGAAAGAGAGCTTTTAAACTAAAAGACTGCTTTTAGACTTTTAAATTAAAGTTGGTAGATGTAACAGGACAAACAGGGTAGCATATCCTGTCTGTTCAGTGAAAACATTGGTAAAGCCTCCAAAGCCAACAAATAGACATATAATCCTTTTGAGATGAAATGTCATCGCTCAGTAGAAAGAGCTGGATAGGACTCTATTGTTGCTCTCTAGTGCTGATTGGTCAGGAGAAGATACAGAGAAGCAAAGATAATCCAATTTTAGAAAAACAAAGCATAAAGAAGAGTGTCCAGAAGGAATAGCAGGGAAATTATTTAAAGGCACCTTTATGCCACTAATATTGAAAGCTGTTTTAATACGGAGAATAAAGGAAGCTATTAGAGGTAGAAGGACACTCTTTGGAAAAGGAAGTTTTCCTGAAAACTAGTACTATAAACTCAAGTAAATTTAATGCTAAAACCATATTCAGACACTTCTAGAAAGATGGCAATAATTTTCTTAATGCATACTTAGTAAATACTGTGTAGTACTGAGCACATAGAAGTCATGAAAAGATGATTGACTTTTAAGACTACCCTCAAAAAAAGAGAAAGTTTAGTAAAATGTTGCAGAGGAGACTCCTTTTTTAAGGGATAAATAAGAGGGTACTGTTCAAACTGAAGTGTCCCTAGCACAGATTTTTATTACAAATATAAAGTACACATTTATTAGGACTAAGCAACACTCTCAGCTGTGCAGTTCCTGGACTACTGGTGTGTACATAACATACTGCTTACATTATGGTCATGCTAGAGCAACAAAAGGTGGCAAATGCTGCGCCAACCTTTTAAAAGGCTGTAAAAAGACATCTGTTAAGAAAGATGACAAATAATTGAGGTTAGACCTTCCCATTGCATTAGTAGAAAATGGAGCTAAAAGTAATAGGTTGAGTGAAGTTTCTCCCTCACCTTCTTTCGCTCTACCATGCTTACTTTTTGCAAAGAAATGTTACACTTCACAGGTTGGGTCTTTAAAGAATGCTCAAGAGTGTATGCTCGACCTCAGTTCAGTTTATTTAATTACAGGATTAATTACAGTTACAGGAGAATTCTTCTTGCGAATTAATAACTCTCTCCATCTCAGAAAAGCTGCAAAGTAATAAAGCTAAAAAAAAGGACAAGGATGATTCAGAAGTGTGGTATGGCTTCCTTTTGAAGAGCTAGGACATCAGACAGAAGCCTTGCATGGCTGAGGGATATAAAATTCTGTGAGACCTGGAAAAGGGGAATAAGAAGTGATAATATTTTCATGTGATACATTATACTTCTCAAAAGTTTTAAAGCCAAGCAAATGAAGAACCTCTTTATTTAATAAGGATATGGCATTCCGGACTTTAGGATAAAACAGAAATATGTCTGTATTCACAAAGGGATTAAACAAAGTTAATATCTGTCTTTGACAGAAAGATCTATCAAGCATGATACCTTGAATAAGATTAAATACAATTAAATTACGGGATTCAGCACTGTGTTATCCACTGTCTTCCAAAGTTTCTGTTGCAGACCTCTGTCAGTCCAGAGCTGTTGCTTCCATATATCAATATAAAAAATTTCTTTTCAAACTCTGCTGTTTGAGCAGGGAATTTGAAGATTGTGGAAATGCTTCATTGCTTTCTATCAGAGTTCCAAACTGATACATTTAAAATATGAAGATAATATTAGAAAGCATGAAGTACTTCTGCAGTTCTCAATCTGTTTTTTAGAGAAATCTCTGTTACGGAAACAGAGGAAGGAGATTCATTGAACTGTTCATGTGGTGCTGAAATTGTCCTCCTAGCTTCTATCATTCATGCATCTTGAGAGTCTTAGAGCAGTTCAATTTAATCCACATAGTTTGCAATTTAACCACAAAATACTCAATTAAACAACTCAAAACCTCAATGTTTAAAATGTTAAGCATCATGTGTTAAAAGAAGACCAAAAATAGCTGCTTGTCACGTATTTTTTTGTAGTAATCTTTATTGTACTGATGCCTTTTTCTCTATTAAAATATGTAAAAAGAAGGAGAGAGGAATAGATGCTTATTTTCAGATTTCTAGCTATGATCCACAAGTTTTGGTTACATAATTTGGTTGATAATTATGGAAGATAGCATGTGGAAGCATTTTTTTACTGAGATGTTCCTGACAAGATAGTTAATCTTCATAGTATTTGGGCAAAAATATTGTCACATATTTGTCATTTTGCCAACATTTACTCTGTAGGTGTCTTACTTCCTTTGTAAAAATCTGTCTTAGCCAAAATATATAGCTACTAGATTTTAATTTGTCTGTAATCTGGCTCCTATGTGCAAGCAGTATTTGGGATATATATTATTATATTAAATACACATTTGCTACTTACTTATTTCAGGACTTAAATTATTGTTGGGAGTGACGGGTGTTATACCAGGCACGAGGGAGGAGTGTCTGGTTGCGCTGAAGAATGGATACTTGGTGTCCATCTCACCAGGTGGAGTTCGAGAAGCGCTGTTCAGTGACGAAAGTTATCAGCTCATGTGGGGAAATCGGAAAGGCTTCGCTCAGGTCGCTCTAGAAGCAAAAGTGGTGAGTACCATATGTTACCAATCCCAGTTTATGCTTTCTGCATATGTGCTTCATTACAAAACTCAGCTTAGGAGCATTTGTTGGAAAATCTTCCAGAAGAAATGATTGGGAAGTAAAGATTTCATTTCCTTTTCCCATCACTTTCCTCGAGCACATTAATTCACAAGGAACAAGGGTTTTGTGGAACTGTCAAACTTTTTCTTGACTGTTTCAAAGCATCCATCTCCGCAGTTCCATGCCTGCAGTTTCATGCAGGCATCCAGTGTCTCATCTGGACTGTATTTCAGGAATCTTCACTGTGGTCCTTCTCCAGAGTGCCCTAAGGTTTCATTCTTTTTTTCTTATCCTAATAGACTTACATCTTTATCTTACTTCCACATACCCAGTCATTTCTTATGGCTCTTTAATGTATTATCCTTATCTTTCTTCTCATTTATTCTGGGAGGGTCTAGGATTTTGTCCTTGCCTTTACTTTTCTTCATGTTTGTGAAAGATTGCCTCAACTAACTCAACATGTGTCTACATCAATGTCTGAGTTTGAATCATGTGTGTACTTTTGAAGCAGTTTTTGCATTTCCCTCACCATGCTTTCATTCAGATCAAGGAACATGTTAGAATACCTGAGCTGCATTCCTTCTGGCTGAAACGAAACCAAAGTTGGAACCTAATACTCTCCAGTGTCAAAAGGTCATTCAGACAATGGTGCCAAACAAGAATTAGCTCTACATAGAAACAGAGCACAGACATGTGTTCAGTGTAGATGTCAGAGTCTCAGCATCCTCTAGAGATGTGCTTCTCTTGATTTGCGCTCCGCCAATGTACGCACGGCCAGTGTTTCAGTTAGCTTCCGTATGGATGATGATCTACAAATACAACCTTCTACCACTAGCTCTGACTTCTTCCATCTAAATCTACTTGGGAGACTGCTTTTCTGATACAGTCTCTGGGAAATTATTTTATTTGGGATGGCATGCAGCTGAAAGAGCAGCAACCCCGTCTTTTTCCTAACTGCCACTTATCATCGTGATCACCACCTCTAGACACAAGTTTTCTGCCTTAATTTAGACTTAGCATACCTAGTGCTTTTTGCGTCTGACAATACTGGTGCAAATCCAAGCTTTATGTGTTCTGCCATGCACCTTCTGCCGCTTTCTCATGAATTGCACAACCATCACTTTTTCCTCACATTCTTATGAATATCTCATCAATTGCAGTGTTCTTTGACCCTCCACATAAAGTTTTCTGTCTATATAGGAGAAGCTGTACAGGGAGTTGAGTTCTTCCCATGAAACTTTAATTTCTTGACATCTCTTTCAGATTTTTGTGCAATTATATCTCTTTTGCATCTGATTAAATTTGTTGCTTCTCAAACTTTGTTTTGATCTCTCGTGCGATAGCTCCTAGTACAAAGGACCTGAAGGTGCAAAATACATGCTTCAGGTTAATATATCTTCGTAACTCTATCTCTAAATTATTGTAGGGAGGTAATTAAACACTAGAATAAACTTAGCGGCATTTACCCAATGGATAAAGTAATTTTAGGCCTGGAGCCCTGTTTCCACATCTTGCCTTACGTGGCCTTTTAAAAGCCAGGTTTTATGTGCTTCTGTTCCCTTTCCTGTCCTTTTTCTCAAGAGTGAGGACTGGTAAATATCAGTCATAATACTTCATATATTGTGTGGGCCTGTACACCCCCACTACTGGGAAAGTATCAGAATGTGAACGGGATAAATTCAGTCAAATTCATCTGGGAATTTTGAGTTCCCTAATAGTCTTCTTATGTATTAAATGAATAATATGCTCAAACAAATAGAGTAGTCACTTTAAAAACCTGAGTGATTTCTATTGATTTTTCTTTCCTATCTGTCTTTCGAGCTACTTCAAACATTTGGACAATCTTTTGCCAGATGTTCTCCCTTCACCTGGAACCTTACAGTAATGCAATGTAAGAGGTTGTGGGTTTTTAAATAAAAATTGAATTAAAAACTCTGAGTGCCCTTACATAGATTGCCACCCTGATCAAAACATATCACAAGAATCCTTGCCAGTAATCCTCCTAATTCTACCAGTCTTCCATAATATAGCAGCACATGGAAATAACTGAATAGTAGTACTTAAAATTATTACCTCCTTCTCTTGACAGACTTTGTGGTTTTGTTTTATGTGTGTTTTTAAAATTTTATTTAATGAATTGGGTATTCATTGAGGGTAAGGTTCTTGCAATGAGAAAGGATCTTGTGGTCCTTTGCATAATGTTTGGTAAAACAGGCACTATGTAGGACTGTTACCAGGAGGGCAGAGAGAGTGTATTATCCTTTGACAACTACTAGCCTGGGCTTAACTTTACAGTGCTGCTGGTTCTTATACCTCTTATTATTACCCTCATTTGTGGGTTTTTTATGATCAAGAAGTCTGACTGGATCCCTGTATGGTGGGCATTGCTATAATTAGCTTGCAAGCTTCACTGAACTTTGAGCATCTTTGATATTTCACTGGAAATCTGGAATCAGACAAACCTTAGATAACAAAACACTTTTTTAGGAAGAAAGAGAACTGCTGTGCATTTAACAGTAGAGGGGGCAATATTAACCTTACATATCACTTCTTATATGAAGTTAGGCCCATAGTAGTCACTTGATCCCATCTTTTGACACATTTCAAGTTTGATTGTTTGTTCTTGCTTCATCCTTTTCAATACTGGCCAGACTACTCTTCCAGGTTGACCAAAGACTCGGATGTAGTGGATGCCAGGCACCCATCAAAGCCTCTCTATCACTGCCCTCCACAAGTGGACAGGGGAGAGAAAATAAAGCATAAGATTCTTGAGCTGAGATAAAGACTGGGAGAAATCACTCACCAAATACCATTTCGAGCAAACCAGACTCAACTTAGGGATATTAATTGCATTTATTGGTAACAAAATCAGAGCAAGACAATGAGAAGTAAAGTAAAAGTCTTAAAAACACCTCTTGCCCCACCTCTCCCTTCCTCCTTGGCTCTGCCTCCTTCCCTGCAGTGGTGCAGGGAGATGGGGAATGGGGGTTATGGCCAGTTCATCACATGTTGTTTCTGCCACTTCTCAGAAAGAAGAGTCTTTCTCCTGTTCTAGCGTGGAGTCCATCCCACAGGAGACAAACTTCAAATTAAGTCCATCCCATGGGCAACAGGTTCTCCACAAACATGTGAGTCACTCTTCCACAGGGTGCAGTCCTTCAGGCACAGCCTGCTCCAGTGTAGGTCCTCCATTAGAGTCACAAGTCCTTCCAGGAAACTTGCTCCAGCGTGGGCTTCTCTCTCCGTGGGTCTGCAGACCCCTGCCAGGAGCCTACTCCAGCACTCGTTTCCTACAGCTCCACAGCCCTCACTCTGGCATGGGTCTCCTCCATGGGCTGCAGGTGGCTGTCTGCATCCTTGTGGCCCTCCTCCATGGGCTGCTGGGGCACAGCTGCCTCACCATGGGCTGCAGGGGAATCTCTGCTTTGGGGCATCTCCTCCCGCTCCTTCTGCACTGACCTTGGTGTCTGCAGGGCTGTTCCTCTCACATATTCTCACTCTGCTCTTCTCTGTCCTCAATTAGGTATGCACAATAATTTTTTTTCCTTCTTAAATATGTTATCACAGAGGTATTATGATCATTCCTGAGAGGCTTGGCCTTGGCATGCAGCTCGTCGGTCCTGGAGCTGGCTGGCATTGGCTCTGCCAGACATGGCGGAAGCTTCTAGCAGCTTCTCACAGAAGTCACCCCTGTAGCTCCCCCTTTACCAAAACCTGGCCATGAAAACCAAATATGATGGGGATAGACTCATCTAGCTATCAGAACTTGTTCTATTATGTAGCAATTAATATAAATTTGCTAATATTTACTCAGATATCATGAATGAAAGCAAGATAGAATTCTAAGGGTATTTTAAAAATTTTTCTACATACAGTGTAGCCATCAACCAAAGAACCACACACACTTTATCAAAATGACTACATGGTGGTTGATAACCTGTCACAGATTACTTGAATGGGGATTTCAAGACAAAGCCTACTTTATATATGAATAGACATTCCCATCCATCATATAATATTACAGAAGTTCAATGGTTCTTCCACTGAAAAAGTTGAAGAAAAGCAAACAAGGAAAGTAGTTTCAGCCTCAGTCCTTACCTGCAAAGATTCTACATTTGGTTTCCACTTCATTTTGTGTAACTGTTCTGCTTAACAGGAGTCAGAGTGTGTTACTATTTAATGTTATGACTCAGCGTACCTGTGGGACATGTCTTTGTCTCAGTCAGATTCACCCATGACCTTCAGAAAAACCCTCTATCTATGGCTTGGGGAGGCTAATGGGAAGGGATCATCGTTTCTGAAGATCCCTGAATTTTATCTCTGCCAAAAGTTCCTTCAAGTTGAGTTAGGTAAAAAAGCAAACAGGAACTATGATTTATAAAATTCTCTTGTGTGGGCAAGGGGTTTGGACTACATGATCTCCAGAGGTCTCTTCCAACCTCAACTATCTTGTAATTTTGTGATTTTTCATGCTGGCAGGGTGTGATCCAACTCAGTTCCAGCACAGCAAATGTAAATCTGTGGGTTACTGCAGATCTGGTTGTGCTGCTTTACAAATGTAAGATTTTATGTGTGTACCTGTTTTTTGCAGCTTAGGATTGAATTTTGCTACCTACTCTGTACCTCAATGGCTGATCATTGCATAAGAGTAACTTCTGTAGCTGCCAGATTTCTTTATGGCCTAACATAAGTTTCTCTTGCAATTCTTGCGAGAATTCTCTTGCAATCCTATTCTTAAAATTTAAAGTGTTTTGTGTGTGTGACAGACAGGTTTCAAACCTTTTACATCTTAGATGGACAGTATTCAATAATAGCTGAAGCAAAGAGTGGTATTTTTAGAGTCCAGTACTTATATGTTTTTAAAAGATGTTACTGATTACTTTTTAAGGGTTTATTTCTAACAATTTCCCTTCATTTCTCATTCTGAAAGGTTTACTGTTACAACTTTATGCATGTTTGATATTTTTGTTCTCTTTCAGGTATTTTTTCCTTTTATTGATTTCTATCACTATGAATTATTTGTTAGGCTCTAGTTAGGTCTTTTTCTTGTTGTTTTTTTCTCATCTTGCAGTTTCTGTTCTGTGGTAGTGATTCTTAACAGTATAAAATCTTCTTCCATTACCTTCTGGACAAGTTGTTCCAACTCTGTGTTCAAATTAGAGTTTCAGAAAAAGGAAAAGGTACAATAGTGGAGAAAAAAGTCTTTGCATATATGGATACCACTACTGTCAGTTTGTCTAGAAACTATGAAATCTTAGCTCAGGTTGGAAGGCATGACTGTTTCAAGTGCAGGTATCTCAAGCGTGTTTCTTTTCAGTCACAATAATGAAATGAACTTGTTCTGTGAGTGCGTAAGGATCCACCCTCCAGAAGGTGTGTAGTCCAGGTCAATGAGGACATACAATTGCCTTTTTTTGTCTCAGGGATCTGCAGAAGTCTTTTCCAGTGAAGTTTTCTCCAAACACTACTGCTTCAGTTGGACTCTATTTGAGAAGCAGATGAGATGAGCCAACTGTGAATGTCTGCTTGCTTTCTGCAAGACTTCACAAACTGAATACTCTCCTATTCACCACTCATGATGAAAGCTTTAGACAGAGAAACTATGGAAATTTGTTTTAAGTTCCAGTCAGTGATAGTACAGTAAATACATAACATAGAAGTTATATAAACCCTAATACAATGTCAGTCATTTTATTTACAGATAGTGACTTTAAAACAGATGTTTGTGGGAGCTGAAAAATAGAATTTAATTTCTATTCTGGAGTTTTTTATATCAAGACTTCTCATTTGCTACTTAAATGACTGATAATCACCCTCTGTATTTGAGTGATTTTCTTAGCTGCATTAACAGGCACTAAAGCAGAAATTCAAGCTTGATATAACATTGCCACCTTTTTTTTTTTTTTGTGCTTCTGTAGCCCATCATTCCAATGTATACTCAAAATGTCCGTGAAGGCTATAGGATGTTTAAAGAAAGAAGT
Source organism: Callaeas wilsoni (assembly GCA_013398955.1). Lineage (NCBI taxonomy): Eukaryota > Metazoa > Chordata > Aves > Passeriformes > Callaeidae > Callaeas > Callaeas wilsoni. Next base: position 6,927 of record VWPU01002149.1, on the reverse strand, counting down.
AAGAACTTAAAAATATATTTTATGTATTTGGAATGTTTTATCTCTTTTCTCTCAGATTTCTCTTGCTTTTATCTTAGATTTTGCTTTTCAGACTTTTGCTTACTTTGGTTTCTCTAACACTTGCTGTGGGTCAGAGGTAGCTCAAATATGGAAGAAGATTGTGCATAACCGGTTTTTGTGTGTGATTTCATTCTTTAATGCAGTCTTATTTCTGTGGTCTGTTAAGTCTATCGAGCTTTGTTTTGGTGGACTGTTGCCTCAGTCATGTAACAACTTCCTGACTGTCAAATAAAGCATGCATTTTTAAGAAGTCTTCTACATTAATCAGATTTCACGTTTGGATTGTGTTTTCTGTGACTATAACCTCACTTTTTCCTCCCACAAACCATTTCAGGATTTTTTAGACAGTTATATGAAAGCACTCGGTTGCCTTTTACTCCTCCATACGGAGGACTTCCGGTTAAATTTCGCACATACATTGGGAAGCCAATCCCTTACGATCCGAATATAACTACAGAGGAATTAGTTGAAAAGGTAAGTTCTCTCTCCTTGCAATATTGAACTACATACTTTGCCCTCTACTAAATATGCACTTGAAACCAGTTTCTTGCACACTTGAATAAAGACAAATACACTTTTACTAGCTTTTTAGAGCTGTGGGCAGTTGAGGTCTGGGATTATTTAATGTACAAATACCTACCAGTAAATATTGACATAGTAACAGTTGATTGGGATGCCCTCATCCTTTTGAAATGTGTGAGCTCTGTCTTCTTGTTATTTTAACTTGTTTCTCCCATGCCTTTGATAATTTTGATAATAATTATGATAGCTGAAATGACATAAACTATGTTTTAAATGCAGTTTTCAGTAACTATGAATGTAAATTTCATGAATAACAAATACCTTTGAGAATCTTCACCAAATAGAGTAGAGCTCTAGAAGCAAAGTTCTTCAACAGCTTCAGTCTCATTGTCAAAATGAAAATGTAAAAAAAAAAAAGTTGCCTCCAAAATATAAAAATATTTCAAGTACCTACAGTTTGGTGAAATTAGCGATGCCCAGGAGCATAAAAGTGTTTATAGATCTAGAGTTTAGGCATTTTTCAAAATATTAAGCTAAACTGAACATACAGCTTTAAAATTTTTCATGGAAGATAAAAGGAGCATTTTATGCAAAAAAAAATTTAAAAATCTGCTATGACCTAGAAGTACACAAACAAATCAACTATTAGAAATCACTTACTAAAAACCACCTTGCTACCCCTAAAAAGATGCAACAAGGCTAGCTTTTCTTCTCTTGTTTTCTTTTTTCTCTTTTTAAAGGTCTACTGCAGGTTGTTCTGAGCTTCACAAAAGTGAAACCAGAAAGACAGGTTTGGTCTATTACAAGGGAACAGCCCCAGCAAGCTGTAGAGTTTGGTCTTAGCACCTTTAGGAGGCTGGAAGCAATATGACTGCCCTTATGGTTATTTATATTCTTGTATTTTAGGGGAACAGTATTTTGTGTACCTGTGAAATTTAAATTTCCCATGATATTGGTATACTTTACTGAGGCAAGCCTTTGGCTGCCCTCTTTGACCACACCCACTTTGGTGAGAGTACAGTTAGGTCCTCTGTGGCTGATATTACTTTAACCAAAAAGGCAACTTAAATGAGGTTTGAGGTGAGCAGTGGCCTGACTGACCTCTGTCTGATCGTGCCCTGCAAAGGAGTTAGGACATGAATCTGTCAGGCAAGGTTTGGCTACTCTTTTCTCATATTCAAAGTGATATTCTACTAGAACTCTGGGGTAGATCAGTGGAGTATGTAGCTACCCTTATTTCAAGTTTAAATACACAAGGGAAATCAAAAGGAGATAATTTCTCATTTCTTTTAGAAATACAGAATATTGTATTCATTCTCTTCCTAAACTTGCGTTTGAATCTCCTGTAAAGAATATTATGAATTTTCTTATTAGATGCGTGCTGTGTATGATAAAATAATGGGAGAAGTCATGTTGAGAAGGACAGACAGAGGTTCCTACTCCAAATTCCTAGGCCAAGCAAGGTCAGCTATAAGATCAGATGAGGTGACTCAGGCTTTATCCATCATTTTTTGATTAAAACTTTCAGGGATGGGAGATTGCAGAAACTTAATGTTTGCATGTGTTAAAGGCTGCTTTGACTTAGTAATGACCATGTTTGATAAATCTCAATAATTTGAGCCTACCCAGACTGCAGTCATTGTTTTTGTCCCTTTCTTTTTCAAGAAATATGTTGTTAGGACAGCTAGTTAATATAAAAGACAATTTTTTTCTTACAGTAGAGCTATGTGTGAATTTTCCCTCTTGAACCTCTGAGAAGTCAGTGATTATATTGCTCTTCCATGCATAAATAGGTCTGTAAAGGCAAATTTCTCTTCTCTTTTCAGACAAAGACTGCTGTCCAGGCTCTCATAAGCAAGCACCAAACAATCCCAGGCAACATATGGAAGGCTTTACTGGAGAGATTTGATAAACGTCGTAAAAGTGATTAGAATGCTTCTGTTTATTTCATTGGTTTTACAGCATACAGTAAAAAACAATGTCCTACAACACTGATCACTAATAGTTGGTGTTACACCAGTTTAATTTACAAATTTCTACAGATTTGGTGGAAGAAAACAATTAACCTCTTGAAAGTTCCCCCATGTCTTTGAGAATATCCTGAACTCAGAGAGATTGATGAAGATGATTTATGTATAATAGAAATGCAACAGCTAAATTCTCCCAAAGGAAATCACGCAGCCAAGGTATTCCTGGTTCCTAAAACAAGTACGTACTTACATCTGAGAGCCTTAGCAGTGTTGTCTAGACCTGTGTGTTTGTGTTTTGAGCACAGTCCAGTCTCAGAGCAGAGCCTCAGATTTGGTGTTGTCCCACCAGAGACCACCCCATGGGGGGCACCTTCCCTGATGGGCCCCACATAAGACGGTGTCAGAACAGAAACTGTCTTGCTTTAGGTAATCAGCTACTGCTTAGACCATTCTCCTAGAAACTACACAAAGAGACATAATCTCATTAAAACAGATGTTAGACTCCTTCAAACCCATCAGCTTAGTAGTGCGTACCCTGGAAAGCAGGACTGTTTGCGTCCAAGACTTTTCTGCCACAGAAAGAGGTTCCTTAAAGAGAGGGAAAAAAAGAGAAGCTTTAGTTCAGTGTAGCAAGTATTGCAAATACATGTAGAAGGTAGTTTCAAGTCTGAGCTGGTTCATGCATGCACTATTGCACCACACCATAGTTCTTTAGTGGACGAGGCTGCCCCAGCCTGAAAATCCCTGGATATGCTGTGTGCTGTATTTACTCAAATCTCCCGGTGAACTGGGAACAGGCTCGGGGGGAGCTTTCTTAGGCAGTGCATCTTTGAGGCTAATCATCACTGGTGGTTTGCCTAAAAATGCAGTACTGCAACAGTGCCCATACAGATTGGACCAAAATGCCTGTTTGGAAAGGCAGTGTTGTCTTCCTAATGCAACTTGTGGAAAACCAAAACTTAGTACAAAGCAGAATGCGTTTTGTACACAGGCTGTGGGATGTTGTTACTGGTGGGAGTGGGAGAACTTTGTGTAATCTATCCAATATGCCATTAAATGCAACCAAGTCTTAATTTCAAAGACCAAGAAAGGTAATTTTTGTGCTTCATTTTTCCTTTATGTACTTACTTACTTTTAATACATAAATAATCTTTCCTCTCAACATCCTAAAAGGACATAGCACCTAAGGAAATATATGTAATGTTTGCCCATTTTTCAGTAGAAAAGTAAATCTAGTCTTTGGATTAAAATAAATTCTTCCCTGACCCTGCTTCTTCACGAGTATTACTTGCACATCTGGCGAAGAGAGGATAGACAGGTGAGTTATTTCCCAGGACCAAAAAGACAGGAATCCTGTCCTGAAAGAAACCCTCAAATCTGTCTTAAGATACAGGATTCTTTACTTGAACACCTTAACTACAACTGCCGTGTACAGGTAGACAGATTTTTCTCCCAGCAGAGACTCAGCATGCATAGGAGATGATAAACTGAGGCAGATCAAGATGCAGACCGAAATGCCTGGACATAAACAGGAATTCAAACCATGAAGTCTTACATGCTGCGCTCCAGCCATACAAACTAAAATTCAAAGCCTGAGCTTAAGTCAATGGAGAAAAGGAACTAAAGGAAAAGGTTATTGAATACTAAACTGGACACAGAGGAAGAAGCAAGAGGAATTGGGTATAAGTGACCGGAATCTGAAGGCATTCTTTGTATTGCAGAAACTGCAGAAGGACTAGACAGAATCATTGTCTGACTATCCTATTTTCCAAGTACATTAATACCATCATGGAACATGTCCAAAAAAGGGCAACGAAGCAGGTAAAGGGTCTGGAGCACAAGTCTCATGAGGAGCATCTGAGGGAGGTGGGGTTGTTTAGCCTTGAGAAAAGGAGCCTCTGGTGGGGATCAACAACTACTTGAAAGCATGTTTCAGCCAGGTGGGAGTCGGTCTCTACTGCCAGGTACTAAGGGACCGAGCAAGAGGAGAAGGAAGTTGTGCTGGGAGAGGTTTACATTGGGTATCAGTAAAAATTTCTTCACTGAGAGGGTTTTCAAGCATTGGAACAGGCTCCCCAGGGCAGTGGTGAAGTCACCATCCCAGGAGGTGTTTAGAAGATGTGTAGATGTGGCACTTGTGGATATGGTTTAGAGTTGAGCTTGGCAATGCTGGGTTATTGATTGGACTCAATGATCTTAAACATCCTTTCCAACCTAAATGGTTCTGAGTCTGTGACCAATTAACCACTTCAGTGATCAGAATTTGCACAACCTTTCAAATGCCATGCTCTTGGATACATGATGCTAGGAGCTGTGCTGCAACTCACAATGGAGCACTAACCTTGGGTAGGGGATATGTAATCAGAGCACCAATCATCTTTCAAAGCAGAGATTCCTGCCTCTATCTCCTCTATTTCAGACAACTGTTAATATTTCCTAACAAGGTTTATGTTTTTCCCGGGCTATTACATCTTTTAGCTGCACCACTGTGTTATCTGCAGCTTCTCTGAAGTGAGCTAGAGTAAAAAATAATTTCTATTTGTTGTCTTCTGTCACAGTTGCCTTAAGAGTATTTTCTGGAGTCTCAAGATGTTAGACAAAATTACTATTGAGAAACAGGAGGGATTTTGAATGATGTATGTGATTTTTCTAATAAAAAATTGTAAACAATTTTTTCCAGAAACATTATAGTACTGCTCTAATAATAAGCAATTATTACTTTAGTGGCTCTCTCTACATTTTTACTCTTTTAAGAGCAGAATTATAGAAATTAGAACTAAAAACTGGTGTTACACAAACTAGAGTTCTTTTCATACAAATAGAAATGTAATTGCAGATCAAATCACTCCCCTGCGACACTTATTTTTTAGCCTCTCCATCATACAACAAAAAAAGAAATGAAAACCAGCAAATGACCTGCACCTGCCTCAAAATGAAAACAGCACTTATGACTCTTGTCAGATATATTTGCCCAGTAAATAATGCAGGGAAATTCTGGTTTTGCAGCTTTTTGTGTATAAGGTTTAACCAGCTCAAACTACACGATTTTGCATTGGGAAAAAAAATCATACTGATAACACAGTAAATTAATAAAATCACACAGTCATAGAATATCGAGAGTTGGAAGGGACCCAGAAGGATCATCGAGCCTCAACTCCAGCCCCTGCACAGGACAGCCTCACGAGTCACACCATGTGCCCATCCAAATGCTTCTTGAACTCTGGCAGGCTTGGGGCTGTGACCAATTCATTAATTGGATGACAGTGGAAACAGTTATACAATCAACTGTGTACAAATGCACATTCATTAATTGGATGACAGTGGAAACAGTTATACAATTAACTGTGTACAACTGCACAGCTGAGCAGCTGCAGATGTTGAACAGGCAGATGATGTACTTGTAGAAGAGAGCTGGTCAGGAAAGCGCAGGAGGCAGGCATCTGGAAGAGCTGGCCGAGTTCATCTCACCGAAGGCGGAGGGCACAGCCATGGCAGTGCTCCGTGTCGTCCTAGCAGGTAGGGTATCTGCATCACTACCCGTGTGTTTGGAGCTGCACCTGGTGTCACTGGAACACTACTTATTTCTTTGACTGATTTTTATTTGTAAATACTTTTTTTTCTTTAAAATATGTAAATCCAGGGATTACATCCACAGCTGTCGGGCAGTCAGGAATGCCTTAACAGCACCGTGAAGGCCGTGTCTGAACCACAAAGCGTCTGGAACGCTGACTGCCTGCAGTGGGTACAAGTGGGTACCAGGTATGGATGCTGCTGCTGTGACAACACCAGCGGGGCTGGAGAAGGAGGATTACAGCCACCTGGCAGGTACCAGGGAAGGGGTGGCTGGGAGGTAAGCGGTGCTCAAGGCAGGAGGGTGAACAGTGGGCACTGGGAGTTGTTTATTCTGGAGACATGGAGACTCGGGTGACCTTATGGCTCTCTGCGACTCCCTGAAAGGAGACTGCAGCTGGTTGGGGGTTCAGCCTCTCCCCAGGCAGCCAGCGACAGTATGAGAGGACACAGTCTCAAGCTGCGCCAGAGGAGGTTTAGCTTGGACATCAGAAGGGATTTCTTCACAGATTAGACATTGGAATGGGCTGCCCAGGGGGTGGTGGAGTCCCTGGAGGTGTTTAAGGAAAGACTGGATGTGGCACTCTGCCGCAGTCTAGTTGTCATGGTGGTGTTCGGTCACAGGTTGGTCTCGATGATCTCAGAGGACTTTTCCAGCCCAATCCCCTCTGGAATTCCGTGGTTCCAGGCTGCCGCCCTGCCCGCCCGCACCGCCAGGCGGCGCCCTCCGCCCCCGCGGCCCCGCCCCTCCCGTTCTCGGGGAACGCGCGCCCCCTGGCGGCGCCGCTCCCCTGCCGCCGCGGCG